>BOPN01008272.1:0-2500 GCA_017312705.2 Penaeus japonicus | reverse complement strand
GCATATGTATAAACTGGAAACACAACATATGCATAGCTAATGTCAGTGATTTTGCATTTGAAATTACATAAAAAAGTCCAGATGGTTTTAGATCTTTTATTTGCAGTTAGTGTCATATCAATCTATATGACGACTCAGTTGCCATTCAAGCACGCATAATAAACTGTCAGCTTTCATTGAGAATACCGAATGTAATGCCATAGTGGAATATTGTAAATTTGTTTTTTGTTTTTTCCTTACCAATGGCATGTGATAATTCGCAGTGTCGAATGCTCAGAAATGGTTAGTAAAGTCTCCTATGTTCTATAATTCTATAAAACTTCCAAAGTTTTTTTTTTTAACCCCCCCCCCCCTTTCACTTGTCACCTTTTTACACAGGACTAAGATTCGTGTGTGTAATCCATAGCATATGATGTCCTGGTGTCCTGCATACATTATGTGAACTCGAATCCGCATTTCCAGTTGTTTTGGGCCTGCTTAGTGTTCTCTCATAACTGGTGACGGCTACTGACAGTGCAAATATACTCCCTGGGGTGTAGTTACTAAGTATAATGCTGTGTAGTATCTATCACAACAGGTATGCTAATACATTGTGTTTTCGTGGCCATTTTGTCGTGCGTAGGTCACACGCGCTGCTCCTGGAGTTACGTTTTGGCATTCTGTCTAAAGAAAGAAATAAAAATAAAAAATAATAAACAAAAACACACAAAAAAAATTAAAGAATAAAGGAATTCATATTATTTTGTAAATTTCATAGAATTCTCAAGGTTATCTTTGATGGTAATTTCCCTAGGTGATACTTGATAGAATTTAAGCTCTCTTTCCAGCGTGCAAATGATGTTGAACGTGTATGTTCCCGCAGCAGTGCTTGCGGCGCGCTTGCTAGACTGACCAGGAGAACCCGACCACTCTGTTATGGTCTCCGCAAACACATGCCTGCCGTTGGTAGCCAAGTGGTATACTACTAATAACCCTAATAAACAAATGGCATTACTTTCATTCTACATTCAGCCTTTTTGCTTGCACTTTGTATAATGTTTTGAATTTCACAGTTTGTACCATATTATCTGTAAATAATACGTCATCGAATAAATTTTTGATAATTTACCACGAAGAAAAATGTGTGTTTTCATTATTCCTCGATGGAAATTCATAGAAAAGTTATCTTTAGACATCAGAATAGTAAAAACAAATCTTCCATATTCTTTATTCAGAATATAAAAGTATACTGAACATCCTATAATGAGAAAATACATCATATTATCATAGCAAATACTTATAGGTCCATATATAGAGGATGCTATAATTAAGAGGAAGATTCTATATTTTGAATTCACTTGATGAATCAATCAAGAAAAAAGAGACAAACGATCGATATTGATAAGTAATATTGTTAAGTAATTCTAAGTAATGAATGATACCTACATGTAATACAAAGCGATACCAATCTTAGGTCAATATTAAAGTTTATTAAGAAAACAGAAGCAATAGCTATATATATTTACATCCATTGATCAATGAAGATTTCCTTCTCATTGTTAAGGAAAATATCAAATTCAGTGATAGAACATATTCGGTGATAAAGTTAATGTACTTTATATAAACCCTAGTAGAGGTGTATATATATCACAATTGTTATACAGTTTGGAATATAGGAAATATCCTCTCCTATCAATATATATATATATACTCCTATTAATCTCGCTCCCTCGCTAATTTCTCTCTTTCCGAGTTTTCCTTTCAACCCTTTTCGCATCTCGGATTCCCTTTCTTCTCTTTGTTTCTCTGTCTCTCTTCCATCCTCTTCCATTCTTTCTTTCCTTTTTTCCCTTTCCTTTTCTCTTTCCCTTGTCTTTTCTTCCTCTTTCATCTCTTCTCTTCTTTCTTTTCATCTCTTTTCTACTCCCATTTCTAACTTATTTGGATTATAAATCAGCAAAGCTTCAATATAGTTTATATAGTATTATATACATATATATATATATATATATATATATATATATATATATATATATATATCGTTATATATTGTTATTCGTTATTCCAAAAGTCAAAATTTCTTACTCATATATTCTTTTTTCCTTGTTCACAAATTTCAAATGTCATATACCTTACACTATTTTATAAAGCATGTACATTAGTATAAGCTAAAAGATGTGGCCTAATTTAACTCTTTATCAAAGAAAATGTTTTTTGTCATAGAAAACTGAAACTTTACGGGGTACCAAAATCACATATACCTATCGAAAATATCTATCTAAATCTTATTGCTATTATCATCCCAACTTGCTATTATCACAACTTCATCCAATTGTGATATTCAGTTACCAAATGTTGATTTAAAATTGTCATATCAAAAACATCGTTTGAAGAAGTAGCAAAATAATGCTGGCTTGTCTGTTACTATATATACAGTACAGCTTCAGACATACACGTACACTGTCGTATATATATATATATATATATATATATATATATATATATATATATATATATATAT
>BOPN01008270.1:44232-47447 GCA_017312705.2 Penaeus japonicus | reverse complement strand
TATATGTATGTATGTATGTATATATACACACACACACACACACACTAATACATATGTATTTGTTTATTAAGACCGATGGTTATTGAAACAGGGAATCAATAAACAAAACAAATAACATTAGTGACATTCCTGCAAAGGCTACCTTTCTTTTCTTTGATTCTTAATATCTCTGTACAATTTGCACAACCTAACACACGCGAAGCACTATATTCTGGATTTACTGATGTTGGGGGATATATATCAGTAATCCTGCCTTTTTGCAAATTGTTACTGAACTAGTTTGATATCTTAATATTTCATTCTTGTAACATAGAATTTTTGTATAACGATTAGACTATTAGAATCAGAAAAACAATTTTGATGGTAGTGACAACAATAATGACTATATGAATGTAAGGATAACAATAACTAGAATGACAATAATGATAACAGAAATTGTAATAACATAAATGAATTATGATTATAGTAATGATAATAATAATGATATTCATAATAATGCTAAAAATGATAATGCTAATAATAATAATAATGTTAATAACAATAAATTGATACTAAAAATGATGGTGAAAATAACGATAATGATAATAACAATAATCGTAATAATAACAATAATCGTAATGATAATAAAAGTAATGATATTGATAATAATTATAATAATAATAATAATGATAATAGTAATAGTAATGCAAAGAATGTTGGTGATAATAATGATAATGATAGCAAAAGTAATAATACTAGTAACAATAATAAAAATACAATCAATAATGAAAATAATAATAATAATAATAATGATAATGTAATAGTAATGATAATTACTGTGTAAGGATAGCATTATCATTAATGATAATACTAGTTATAGCATTCGTAATATTGATGATGATAATATCATATCATTGTTATCATCGTTGTTTTATTACTTCCATCATCATTGTCCTTAGTATTCTCATTGTTCCTGTTATCATCCTTATTAATGTTATCATCACCATTATAATCATTAACATTATCATTATCATCTGTACTTTTGTTTACACTTTTATCAATATTATCATTACCATTAGCGTCATCCTTATTACAGTTACATATTATTTTTACATTGTCATTATTTTCACTACTGATATTATTACTATCACTATCATAGTTTTTATTATCTTGATCATCATTGTAATTGTCATCATGACTGATAATTGCAACAATAATATCCTCATTATCATTCACTATTCATTATCACCAGTGTTAGTGTCATCCTCATTATCATTATCACCGTCTTTTATCATTATCATTATTGTTACTATAATTATTACCATTACCATGACTACTATTATCATTACATATAATGTGATCATCAGTGCTATCATCATAAAAACAAAATTATATACATTATCTATTATATGGCCATTTCCAATATAGGTGATATAACAAAGGAAAAGGGAAATAAAATGTACAACACGATTAATATTGATAACGATAATTACAAAGATAATGGTAGAGAAGATGAAAGAGAAGTAACGAATGAAAAGGAAAAAGAAGAAAAAAGCTAAAAATGGAAAAACGGAAAAGTACAAAATTCACGCAGGAACAAACGTGAATTCGACATGGCGCTGAGTGCGAGGATTTGCGTGAAAAACGACGCATTTGCCGTGAGGTGGGAGGGGAGGGGATGGGGGGGGGGGATAGGAGGGGGCGGGATGTCCTACGGCCGGAGACAGGCGAGGATTCGGGGTATTTTGTTTTACTTTCCTTCTCCTCCTTCTTATCATTCTTCTTCTCCTTCTTTCTTTCTTTATGTTCTTCCTCTATTTCTTCATCTTGTACTTCATTTTTTTTATAGCTTATCATTAACATCATTATATCATTTTCTTCATCTTCTCCTTCACCTTTCTCCTCCTTCTTCTTCTTCTTCATCCCTCCTGCTCTCCGAAACAAACAGAAAATGACGAGAAATACTACAGGACATCAAAGCCCCTTAGTTTTTGCTTGTTTGTTTGTTGCAGATTGGTAAGTATCGACCGGTGTTGCAGAAATAAACTGACCTCGACAATAAATAGTTAATCTTCGGTAATCACATCAGTCAACAGAAATAAATGTTTATACACTGAAGGATTGTCAAAATAAAATATAGATAAATAGATAATTAAACGAAAATAGAAAAATAAAAAATGATGTAAATCATCCTGATACTGAGAGAAATGATGGTTTTACTTCTATTCATGGTGGTGGTGGTGGTGAAGATGGTGGTGTTTAATGGTGGTGATGATGATGATAATGTTGATGTTAATAATGATAATGATGTGATTATAATGATGAGGATGAGGATGTTGATAATGAGGATGGTAATGATGAGGATGATGATGTTAATAATGATAATAATGGTGATGATGTTGATAATGATGAGGATGATGATGTTGATAATGATGATGATAATGATGAGGATGATGATGTTAATAATGATAATGATGGTAATGATAATGATGAGGAGGATGATGTTAATAATGATGATGAGGAGGAGGAGGAGGATGGTAATGAAGATGATAATATTAGTAGTAGTAGTGATCAGCAGTAGTAGCTCTGCTACTACCACTATTATCAATGATAACAGTAATAATGTAATGATGGTGATGTTAATGATGATGATGATGTAATGACGATGATGGTGATGATGATAATGGTGATGATGATGGTGATGATGATGATGGTGATGATGATGATGGTGGTGATGATGATGGTGGTGGTGGTGATGATGATGATGGTGATGATTCAGCAGTACTATTATTAGTATCAATATTCATAATACCATTATCCCACTTTCATGATCACATACTTTTGTTATTGTTATCTTCATCACTGCTGTTGCTTTTTTGGTTGTTGTCTTTTATCATTGTTATAATCATTTGCATTGATGTTATCGTTATTGCCATTTAATTATTATCATATTCGTCACAATCATTAGTTTTATTTCATCTTTGTTTCCCATTATATTTTGCTTTCTATTATTATTATAATTGCTATATGCGATCATTTTTTTATTATTAACTAATAAGTGCAGCAGTATTAATGATGTTATTATCATAGTAATGATAAATAATATTACTGTTATTGTCTTTTTTACTATTACTAATAATGTTACTATACTCGTCATTATCAACATCATATTCTTGATCATCACAATCGCTTTTGTTTAAGTTAGCAATGCTGTCGAGAGTATTGTTATTATCAAA
>BOPN01008270.1:27500-30435 GCA_017312705.2 Penaeus japonicus | reverse complement strand
ATATGTATATATATACATATGTATATATATATATATATATATATATATATAATAGAAAGTTAGAGAGACGGAGAGAGAGAGATGTATATATCTAATTTCTTTCAAGCAAAGAAAAGATCAGACAGAGAGATAGAAATACAGAGACAACAAATAAAAGGACAGCCAAACTAATGAGGGGGAAATGCCTTGAAAATATTCCAACTAGATTATTCTTTTGTAGAGCTCACTTTACATATGTAAAAATCCTACAAATGTGAAATCTTTTCAGCAAGGAAGTATATTTAGCAAAGGTAACATCTTTGATTACGTACCATGATTTCAGTATTAGATTCAGCAAGGAAAGTTGAAGGGATATCTAAGATAAAATAAGGCATTTGAAACAGTAAAACAGAATAGGATATGAATTGCTGTTTATCAATAGTCTGGCTGCGTGACTGGATTTCAATGGATTTAGAGATCCTATGACTGAACGAAAGAGATAAACGAAATATTCTAGTATGAGTAAAACAAAATGAAGCATGGTGTATCTATCGTTCAGAAGAGAAATCCTGTTTAGGATATCATGACATATTTTAGAACATGGTACCTGGTCGTAAAACATTTATATAGATGAATATAAACTTTATAGGTAAAAAAAAATATATTGGTGATAATCTTTTAACCACTTGAAAAGCGAACAGATTTAGTATTAAGAGTATAATGAAACCATTAACAAAAATGATAGAATATCTTCATTCCTCAATTATTGAAAAGTAATACTATTCATTGCTTTGTAGTTTAACATGTGCATATTGAGCAACGTCGGTATTAGTCATAAATGTGTTACCAGTGTAGACGCTCTCAGGCTGTGTGTGTGGGGGGGGGGGAGAAAGAGAGAGAGAGAGAGAGAGAGAGAGAGAGAGAGAGAGAGAGAGAGAGAGAGAGTGAGTGAGTGAGTGAGTGACCGAATGAGTGAGTGTAGCAGAAATAGACAAAATGTTGAGTATTCTATGTTATTTAGGTATATTAAAGTACCCATTACCCCTCTGTGATTGTCAGTATGCCCCTCAAAGGTCGTGTATTTGAGAGAGAGAGAGAGAGCAAGAAAGAAAGAATAAGAGAAGGAGTGAAAGCGAAAGAGAGAGCTAGTGACGAAGATAGCAGTCAGAGGAAATTGTCTTTAGCCAATGCTTATCTTCGAGTCTCTGAAGACAGACAGACTTGATGCCTAAAGAGAAAGTGAAATGCAGTGCTTCAAACAACTTGCAAACCGAGTTATAGGAAAGCATCGCCTGCGTGTCTTGTGCTTTTGGGAGTCGCGCATGCCTCCAGACTCGCTGTGATTTTCCGTTGCGTATTACAGTTGGCAAACTTTCATCGTGGTTTCCATGTTTACGTTCTGGGCTTCTTCCTGTTTTAAGGACTTTTTTTCTCAAAAGTTATGAAAAATATTTTGAAGTGCATTTCCATTTACCTCATTGTATTATCTAACAGGAACAAGAATAAATCCAGAAACATTTCTTTAAGATAACAATCTATGAAAATGATGATTAAATATGACTAGGAATGAATCACGCTGCTCTACCTTCACTGTTGTGTAACGGCACCACAATCAAACATAAAAAACGAGACAAACGAGCCATGAACCCTGAAACGACCGGTCCTTGGCGATCTTTGGGAAATATGAAGCCTCGTTCGAGTAATCTCCTCAGCGCCCTATACTGCATCCCGAGCGGTGGATAAGACACGTCTCGTTGCAGGGATACAAAACTTGTCCTCATTAGTGACGTCAACCATCACTAGGCGTCATAGATCGATAAGATAAAGCTAAGGCTAAATGGGGACGAAGCTGGTCATCTTCCTTGAAATCAGCCACTATATGCAAAGAAAAGGAAAAAAAAAAAAAAAAGAAAGAAAGAAAAAAACAACTATAATTGCCGATAACACAACTTCTCTTAATGTACTATATTCTCTACATTGATAACAAGATAACTTAATCGCCATCAAAATGGCATATAGTAAGTAGAATTATCCCGTTCCATATACACTTTATATCAAACAAGATGACATGAAAGGGTCCAAAGAAGGAACAATAGTCTATACTACCCCTTGAGGAAATAAAAAGAGGGATGGAAGCAGAAAAATTAGCTCACACGCAGTTAGTCTGTTTGTAACGAAGAAGTTATTGCTTTCTTTATGGTCATTATCGCAAACGATAGACTTTAGTCGGTTGTTTCGAGCTAACAACATGGAGAGTCTGCTTGTTAATTATCTGGTCTACGAACCCCTCCAGACTGTCGGAACTAATGTGAGTGTGTGTGTGTGTGTGTGTGTGTGTGTGTCTGACGCCTATTAATTACCATCATATATATATATATATATATATATATATATATATATATATATATATACATACATACACACATATATATACATATACATATATATATATATATATATATATATATATATATATATATATATATATATACATATACATGTGTCAGTATGTATATATATATATACATATATTTATATATATGATGTATATATGTATATATGTGTCAGTATATATATATACATATATATATATATACATATATTTATATATGTGATGTATATATGTATATATGTGTCAGTATGTAGATATATACATATGTTTATATATATATATATATATATATATATATATATATATATATATATATATATATATATGAATAGTTACATACAAATATATATATACATATAAATACATATACATATGCATATATGCGCACAAATATTTTGTTATATCTATGTGTATATGTGTGCTCATATGTATATATATTTTTTCCTGTTCTGTCTGCCTGTGTTCAGTGAATGTAAAAGGAATAAATATAACAATGGCATGCTTACAAAAGTCTCGTAATTCTTACGCCCAGTGTCACTATTTCAAGGAGGGCAAGACTTACTA
>BOPN01008270.1:17500-22500 GCA_017312705.2 Penaeus japonicus | reverse complement strand
CCGTTGTTTCGACTCAAATTTTATTTAATGTTGACCTTAGATATAGTTTCGATATCTCAGACGTTTTGTGACATTTCAGATGTTGTTTGACATTCCAAATGCTGTTCCAAAGCCTCGGATAATGTTCTGACATCTTAAATTCTGTTCTGACATCTTAAATGCTGGTTTGATATCTTACATAAAGTTAAATTCCGACGTCTCACTAGCTCCCCTGATGTATCAGCTGCCGTTTTACCTCAAATGCTATTCAGATGCTTCCCTGACGTCTCAAGCAAGCACCCGAACCCGGTTCCTCCCGATACTCATTCTTGCCTCCGACGAGCAGGTCTTGAGCCCTCACGATCGGAGACGCCACGACCTTCAACCTTTCGACACAAAGCAAGACCTCTGTACTTGGGCCTCGAGGCTCTTCCTGCTCACGCTTTTCTCGGGGTCCGGAGATGTACTCTCGGTGGCTCTCCTCTTAGGCTCTTTTTGTGGGTGGTTTTCTTTTCATCTTCGGGACGGGGAGTCAGTAAATAGGCCTATGGTGGGGCGGAGATGACTATGAAACCGAGGGAAAAATCGATGTTATGTATGACTCAATAATCGTTCTTTTTTTTTTTTTTTTTTTTTGTCACAATGTTTTCCTTTGAGTGCGTAAGTCTGTGTATGTGTGTGTGTGTTTGGCTGAATGTGAATATATATACATATACACACACACACACACACACACATATATATATATATATGTATATATGTATATGTATCCTCCACACACCCAAACATACACACACACACACGCACGCACACACACACACGCACACACACACACACACACACATATATATATATATATGTATATATAATTATTTATGATATACACACACATATATAAATGTTCTTTTGTTTATCTATCTCTTGATCCATTTATTTATCTCTGTGCATTCTTTGATGGACTAATGCTATCTAACCGTCAGCATATTTGCTAATTGGAAAAAAATAAATCTTACAGGCAACTCTTCACAAGGAAACTTTTGTAATTGCACCATCCTTGCCCTCCTTTCCTTCCCCAACCCGCCCCCCCCCCCCCATCCCCTCTCTTAAACGAGGGCTGATTAGACGTCCCTCGTTAACCACGGTTGTTCAAGACGCCCGAGTACTTCCGGCGAAGTCATCAGCACCTCCAGTCACCTACACTTATTTGCCTGCTACTAACATAGACATCTTACGTGTATGATGTTTACTTTAGAAGATAACAAGTGCCGTGATTCGGAAATAATATCTGGAGTTTAGAGAACCTTGGCTAAATCGTTCATCATTTAGTTTGAATGGTACTTTATATAGTTAGCCGTTCTTTTCTACTGTGTAACTTTGTATTTTCATTCCACTCGATACACTCTATACACCCACGTCCTTATGCCTCTGAAACTTACACAATGGAAAAAAATATATATATAGATTCGTGACGTAAGCGTTCTGAATCCGTCATAAGAGGCGCAGAGATGAAAGACCACCGGTGAGGGACAGTGACAGTCAAGAACCACGGAAAGAATCCTCGTTCGAGGAAGTAACTGGAAGGAATTTTTTCAAAAAGTGTGAAATCACGTCTCGCTTTATTGGCGAACTTTAAGATATTCGGAATCTTATCTGACCAGAGCGCCGCCATTAATAAGGTTATTCTGGTTAGTAGATATCGTAGAAATGGCTTTAGTCTAATAGCATCAGGATGAAACTGTCAGGATATACCGGGTACAGAAATGTATTTTGTGTGTGTGTGTGCCACGTATAAAATATGCCACAGGAAAGTGTAAATTGGCTTTAAAACTTCATCGCGAACGTATATAATACATGTGTTTAAAAATTCATACAGCTTTCCCTACAAGTGAGTTTAAAGCACCAATTTATTAAGTAAGTCTGTTGGTGTTGTTAGGTCTAGACATATTCATTTCATATATCTATAAACTGACAGCTCCTCACATTTCAGTCATGAAAGATTCCATAAAGAATGTATTTTTTCTGTTCCGAAGGAGCTTTACCGAGACATAAGATCCTTCCGCAGTAAAATTCTCCACACGTACTTCACCCCTTCCAAGAAAACGAGTTAAAAAAAAGTGCCTTTATCTCCTCTTTTTGAAAATTAAGAATGCTAAGTACTACGCTTAAACTCAAATAAAAAGATAATCTACCTTGACTACCTACAAAAATCTTCATAGCTGATCAAAACTTCTTTTCGCCAAAGTAGTGGTAGATAAACGCTTTTCGTACAGGGTACCTACTTTGGAGCCGCGTTATTTGCTCTAGCACCTGGAGTTATAATCAAGACAAATCATAATGGATACTGTCAGATCCCATATTGATCTCCCCTCACCCTCCCCTCACCCCCTTACCCCCCATGTCTCTCTCACTCAATCTCTCTCTCTCTCCCTATCTATCTCTCTCTCTCCTTCCCTTTCTCACTCACTCACTCTCACTCTTACTCATTCGCTCACTTGCTTACTCACTCACTCATTCACTTACTTACGCCTCTCTTTCTCTCTCTCTCACTAACTCCAACTTAATCATATATACGACCACACTAATAGACTCTCCCCTTCAGTACTGACTCTCTCGCTTGTAAAGAAAAGAGAGAGAGAGAGAAAAAAAATACATTGCCACAGGAGTCTTTGCTTTTGACCTCAACCAGCCCCATTCCATAGCTTTTTCACGATCTGGGGTCGAGTTCTCTAGCCATATAATCAAGCATGAAGAAATTAACGGGGTTTCAGTTTCTTCTTCTGTGTCTTCTTCTTCCTCTTCTTTTTTTTTCTCTCATTACTTTTACGTTTTTTTTTTTGTCTTCTCTTTCTTCCATTCATCCTTGCTTCTCTTGTTTGTCTTACTGCTCATCCTTATGCTTCTTCTATTTTGCTTATTCCTATTCCTCTCCCTTTTGTCACTCTTGTTTCCGTTATCATTGTTATCATTATCACTATTACATTTCTTAGCGCAAGTATCATTAATGTTATTGATATTATTATCACTGTCATGATTATCATCACAGTTATCATTATCATTATCTATCATTTACTTAATTATCATTGCCTCTGTCATTATTCTACCATCATCATTATCATCGTTTTTACCATAACCATTACTATCCTTGTTATCATCATCATCATTATTGCTGTTGCTATCATCATTATTATTATCTGTTATCTCTTATACTTCCGACTGGCCTCCGACTGTCACGCGCTTGATACCAATGCCAAGAAATAACATTACTGAGTGACCATAGGCGCGGAGCGTGATAATGATAAGGATAATAGTAACGATAATGATAATCGTGATGTTGATACTATTACTACTACTTATAGTGATAACAATAACGTAGATAATGATTATAATATCAATGATAACAATGATATTAATGATAATAATTATCATGATAATTATTATTATCATTATCATTATTATTATTATCACTATCATTATTATTATTATTATTATTATTATTATTATTATTATTATTATTATTATTATTATTATTATTATTATTATTATTATTGTCATTATCATTATTATCATGATAATGATATTGATGATAACAATAATAATGGTGATAATGATAATAACTACAACAACAATTATGGTAATAATATTAATAATGATAATGATTATGATATTAGTAACAATACTATTGATTATAAAATACTAATACTAATGATGATAATGACTATGGCTATGATAGTAATAACACTAATTATAATAAAAAGGAAAGTAAAAGTGAGGATACTGATAATAGCATATAATGATAATGATAATAATAATAATGATATAATGAAAATGATAATGATAAAAATGATGATAATAATGACAATAATAATAATAATAACCATGATTATAATGATTATGACAATAATGATACTAATAATAATAACGATCATATTTAAAGTAGTAGTCGTAGTAGTAATGATAATTAACAACGATAGCTATAATCGCAAAAACAATACCATGATCATAAAACTAGCATTGCTACCAGTAGTTATCAATCTAGCATCAGTATTAACAAATAAAAAAACCAAATGAAACTAGAAACAAAAGAAAGGAAGGAAGAAGAAAGGAAAAAATCAGCGTAACGGAAAAATGGTCCGTAAATCTAGTGCTGCGGCTGATGAGGAGGTCTGCCTGTGATGCTTAATTCTCCAGCCTCAGACCTCCAGCTGTGGAAGGGTCGCCACGCACTCGCCTCGCCTCTGCTGCTCTTCGGGGTGGCTGTGTAGTCGTGTGCGTGTAGGAGGGGAAGGGGGGGGGGTGAGTGTTTGTGGGAGGGGGCTATGTGTTTGTGTGTTGTAGTTGTGAGTGTGTGTCTCTATATGTGTGCATATATATATATATATATATATATATATATATATATATATATATATATATATATATATATATATATATATATATATATATATATACGTACACACATGCATATGTATAGATGGACTGTTATGAATATAAGTATAGATATAGGTAGAAATATCAATATTGATAAGGATAGATAGCCAAATAAAGATAAATGTGTGTTTTTGTAAATAATTTGATCTTAAGGAAGAAGCGTCACCCATTGTTAAAAAACGAACTGTTTGACTTGATTAACAACAATGAAGTTTGCAACACTTGGACTCAAGAGTCTTATCAATAACTTCCTTTCAGTTGGGTCTTGCACTTCAACATCAAAACTTTAATGGTATCGTTCCGTCAATTCCTTCGAGCAAGTTCTTGTTTTTGGTATTTCTTAATTTCATATCCTTTTACTAACATGTATCAATTCTCATTCACTTATCAAGATAATATCAATCGCAAAATCAAGTATGAAATACAAAGCTATCACATTTAGGATTAATTTCCACAATGTTATTTTTTTTATATAACGAGTAGGAAACTAACGAAATAACAACGGTCTAGATGTGCATTTCATTAGCAATTCAGCTGATAGTGAATAGTGACGGCCTTCCTATGCAGCCGCTTAGGCCCAAGAAAATTGCAAC
>BOPN01008269.1:42500-47451 GCA_017312705.2 Penaeus japonicus | reverse complement strand
GAGAGAGAGAGAGAGAGAGAGAGAGAGAGAGAGAGAGAGAGAGAGAGAGAGAGAGAGAGAGATGGAAAGATAGACAGATAGAGAGATAGAGAAAGGAAGAAAGACAGGCACACACACACACACACACACACATATATAAAGAGACAAATAAATAGATCGAATGTTCGTATGTGTCTGTATTTGCATAAAAAAATGTTTGTTTACATAGAAGTATGTGTGTAGTGTGTGTGTACATGTGCAAAAGTATGTATGTGCTTGTGCTTTTGTAAACATATTTTGCGTATGTGTATGAACGGCCGAGTGTGCACATGGGACTGACCCTTGAAGTCTTCAACCTCCCAACCTCACATCAGACCTCGATTCCTCGCCTCCTCCGGCCGGCCAACCTCCGCGTCAACTCCTTTCTTGCTTTGAGGTTTCTTGACTTCGCTCCTGAGGACTGATCTCCTTCTCTCCCTCTCTCTCTTCCTAAAAGATTCTTCTTCTTCTTCCCTTTCTTCATGTTCTTCAGCTTCTTCTTTTCCTTTTCATTTTCTTCTTCTCCCTCCCCCTACTTCCCTTTCTCCTTTCTTTTCTTCTTTTCCTTCTTCTTCCTCTTCCTCTTCCTCTCCTTCTATTCCCCTACTCGTACTTCTTTATTCGATTTCTTTGTCTCCTTCCCCCATTTCCCTTACCTTTACTCCTTCTCATCCTTATCCCTCTCCTCTTCCTCCTCCTTCGCTATCCTCTTCCCTATTCCCTCCTCCTCCTCCTCCAACCCCCCTTCCTCCTCTATTTCTCCTTTATTCTTTCCCTCTTTCTTCTATTTCTTCTATTCTCCTCCTCCTCCTCCTCCGTCCTCTCTTTCTCTTCCCGAAAATCCCTTCACATCCCCCTAAGGCATCGCCGAATCAGAATTTGTTTGTTGCCTTGTTTCCTACCACATCATTATTTACGAACCAAGATACAAAACCAGATTCGACAAACAGTAAGACAAACAAAATAAAAGAAGAAGAAGAAGAAGAAAGAGAAGAAATAGCAAGAATCCCCGTACCGACATCACAAAAGCTCGAGCGACGAAAACAAGAAGAGAAGCGGCAAGGAAAAGAAGAACTAGAAGAATAAAGGGAGGAGGAAGAGAAGGAAGAAGAAGAGGTGGAGGAAGAAGAACAAGAAGAATAAAGGGAAGGCAGACAAGGGAGGAGGAAAAGGAATAAGAATAAGAATAAGAGGAGGAGGAAGAAGAGAATAACAAGAAGAATAAAAGGAAGGCAGACAAGGGAGGAGGAGGAGGAAGAAGAGTAAGAATAAGAGGAGAAGGAAGAAGAGAAGAACAAGAAGAATAAAGGGAAGGCAGACAAGGGAGGAGGAGGAGGAAGAATAAGAATAAGAGGAGGAGGAAGAATAGAAGAACAAGAAGAATAAAGGGAAGGCAGACAGAGGAGGAGGAGGACTTGTTTGCGCTAGTCCGTTTGTCCAGCTAAGACGCAGAAGAAGGGAGAGGGCGAATATGTAGAAGAAGGACAAGGAGAAAGAGGAGGAATAAGAAGAGGGGAAGGAGGAATAGAAGAAGGAGGAAGAAGAGGAAGAGGAAGGGGAATAGGAGATGAAGGATTGGGAAGAGGAGGTTCCTAAGAAAAAGGAAAAGAAAGGAGATGAAAGGAGAAGGAAAGAAAAGCAAGAGAGGAAGAAGGAGAAAGAGCGGGAAAAGAAGTAAAAGGAGGAAAAGGAGAGGAAGAAGAAGGGGTGGAGGAAGAAGAGGGGAAGGGAGAAGAGCGAGAGCAGATTTGGCTTGATAGGCCTGGCGAGGGATCTGCAGGCAGAGGGAGAGAAGGGAGGGGGAGGGAGAAAGGGAAGAAGGAGAGGGAGAATAAGCGATGAAAGAAGTAGAAAGAGTGAGAGGATGAGGAGGGGGAGGAGGAGGAGGAAGAAGAAGAAGAAGTGAGAGAGAGACAGATAGAGAGGGAGAGGGAGAGAAACCGAAGGGCGAAGCTTTACTTTGATAGTTCCGACGGAGCATTTGGAGAGAGAGAGAGAGAGGGGAAAGTAGAGAGAGAAAGAGAGAGAGACGAAAGTAGAGAAAAAAAGGAGGAAAGAGAAAATAATCACAAAGGGGAAGAAGAGAAGAAAGAGGAAGGGGAGGAGAAGGAGGGGGAGAGTGAGTCTAGCTTGTTAGCTCTGACGAGGGACTCGTGGGTGAAAGGAGAGAAGAAAAGAAAACACACTTGAAGATGGAGCCGAAGGAAGGAAGCACAGAAGAGGAAGAAGAAGAAGAAGACCACAAGATTTATACAAGAACAAGGGAGAGAAAGAGAAGCCGCAAGAAGATTCAGAAGAAAGGGAGGAAGAGAATAAGGAGGAGGCGAGCAAGAGGAGGAGGTCTGGCCTGGTAGTTCTGGCTAGTCCTTTCGTCCAGCTAAGACGAGGGATCTGTAAGCGAAAGAAAATCAATAACCCAACATGGCGTCGCTGGCCGGCCACTCACACCGACTTTGGGCTGACCGCCGGAGCTGCCCAGTGGGTGTGGTGGTGGAGGAGGAGGAGGAAGAGGAGGGAGAGGAGGAAGATTAGGAGAAGGAGGAGGAGGAGGAGGAGGAGGAGGAGGAGGTGAAGGTAGAGGAAGATGTAGGGGAAAAAGGGGAGGAGGAGGAGGAAGGAAAGGGAAAGGGAAGACTGGAGGAAGAAGAAGAAGGGTAGAGATAGTGAGGAGGCGGAGGGAGGTAGAGAGAAGGAGGGGGGGGGGGGGGTAAGAAGAAGAGGAAGAGGTAAAAGGAGAAGACATCGAGGAAGAAGACGGGTAGCTTGCGAGGAGGTGGAAGAGGAGGTAGAGGAAGAAGAAGCGGGAAGACGAGAGGATGAAGAAGTTTGAGGGTATTAGAGGGTGAGAGAGAGTATGATGGAGGGAAGGTGGAGGAGGAAGGGAGAGAGAAGGAGGTGGAGGAGGAAGGGGAGAAAAGGAGGTGGAGGAGGAAGGGAGAAAGAAGGAGGTGGAGGAGGAAGGGGGAGAGAATTAAATGGAGGAGGAAGGGAGATAGAAGGAGGTGGAGGAGGAAGGGGGAGAGAATGAAATGGAGGAGGAAGGGAGATAGAAGGAGGTGGAGGAGGAAGGGGGGAGAGAGGGAGGTGGAGGAGGAAGGGAGATAGAAGGAGGTGGAGGAGGAAGGGAGAGAGAAGGAGGTGGAGGAGGAATGGGGAGAGAAGGAGGTGGAGGAGGAAGGGAGATAGAAGGAGGTGGAGGAGGAAGGGGGAGAGAATGAAATGGAGGAGGAAGGGAGATAGAAGGAGGTGGAGGAGGAAGGGGGGAGAGAGGGAGGTGGAGGAGGAAGGGAGATAGGAGGTGGAGGAGGAAGGGGGGAGAGAGGGAGGTGGAGGAGGAATGGGGAGAGAAGGGAGGTGGAGGAGGAAGGGAGATAGAAGGAGGTGGAGGAGGAAGGGAGAGAGAAGGGGGGTGGAGGAGGAAGGGGGAGAGAAGGAGGTGGAGGAGGAAGGGAGATAGAAGGAGGTGGAGGAGGAAGGGGGAGAGAATGAAATGGAGGAGGAAGGGAGATAGAAGGAGGTGGAGGAGGAAGGGGGAGAGAAGGAGGTGGAGGAGGAAGGGAGAGAGAAGGAGGTGGAGGAGGAAGGGGGGAGAGAGGGAGGGGGAGGGGGAAGGGGGAGAGAAGGAGGTGGAGGAGGAAGGGAGAGAGAAGGAGGTGGAGGAGGAAGGGGGAGAGAAGGAGGTGGAGGAGGAAGGGAGAGAGAAGGAGGTGGAGGAGGAAGGGGGAGAGAACGAGGTGGAGGAGGAAGGGGGAGAGAAGGAGGTGGAGGAGGAAGGGAGAGAGAAGGAGGTGGAGGAGGAAGGGAGAGAGAAGGAGGTGGAGAATGAGAAGGAGGTGGAGGAGGAAGGGGGAGAGAATGAAGTGGAGGAGGAAGGGAGAGAGAAGGAGGTGGAGGAGGAAGGGGAGAGAGAAGGAGGTGGAGGAGGAAGGGAGAAAGAAGGAGGTGGAGGTGGAAGGGAGAGAGAAGGAGGTGGAGGAGGAAGGGAGAGAGAAGGAGGTGAACGAGGAGGCTGGCTAGGAGGAAGGGAAAAGGGAGAAGAACAGGGAGAAAGGAGTAAGGAAAAAACGAGTGGGAAAAAGGACGAGAGAAAAATAGAGGCAGAGAAAAGGGAGGAGAAGGAGGAGGAGGAGCAAGAAGAAGAGGAGGGGACGGAGAAGAAAGTGGAGGAGGAAAAAGAGGACGAAGAGGAAGAGGAGGAGCAGAAGGATGTGGGGGAGGAAGAGGAAGAAGAGGAAGAGGAAGAGGAAGAGAAGGAAGTGAGGGAGGAAGAGGAAGAGGAGGAGGAGGAAGGAGAAGACGACTGGGACTAATGAGGAGGAAGGATGTACGGCGAAGGAGGAACAGGAGAAGGAAAAGGACGAGGGAAAGGAAGACATGTAAAGAGGAGGAAGAGGGAATGAATGGCAGAGGAAGGCGATCGGACGGAAAGAGGGGAAGAAAACAGAGCAAAAATCTATCACTCTATCTCTCTATCTTAAACATCTATTTATCACTTATCTATCGCTTACATACCTGTCGATATACAAATCTATTTATTCCCTTCCTGTTTTTGTTCATGCATCATCCCTTTCCATCATTTTTTAGAAGAATATTTTCATGATTTATGCCTTGATGCTTCGAGATGGTGGTGGAGGTAGGGGTGCATGGCGATAGGATTTATGAATGGGGTTTTGTGGGGTTGGGGGCTGTGGTGCTGAATGGGTGTGTGTGTGTGTGTGTTTATGGGGGTCACTGAGTATCCTTTCCCGATATTCTTCCCCTATTCGTCTGTCTGCTTGGCTGGCTGATGGCTTGGGATTGTCTGTGCCCGACTGTTGGTCTCTGATTGTCTCTTTCCATCTCTTATTGTCGGTTGGTGTGTCTGTCTGTCTGTCTGTTTCTGCTGTTTCTTCTCTCTCTCTCTCTCTCTCTCTCTCTCTCTCTCTCTCTCTCT
>BOPN01008269.1:25000-27500 GCA_017312705.2 Penaeus japonicus | reverse complement strand
GCACGGCCCAAGGCAGTAGCGGTTTCTTTCTACACTTTTTTCCCGAGTCATACCTGGAATCTGGGCTAAATTGCTGACAATGATCGCTTCATATTTTCCATGATTGATTGATTTAAGCGTGTTATCTATAGCTGTATGGATTGTTTCGGTGCCTGCTTCGCTCCTCTGGTTCGAATCAGTGGTCGAGCGAGAGGCAGACCGGGGCCGATTCCTGACACATGGGGAGGTGGCGCCTTTTTCAAGCACTCTCCGTCAGTGCTTTTGGCAGTCTAAATTCGATCCTATCTGTAACCACCATGCCTTCACAATCACAAGTTCTCTTCTGGGAAGATTCCTGTTGTCCCAGAACTATTTTCACTTTGGATTATTAATGAAAATGTCGTTTTTCTGTCGGTCCTCAGAAGCGGTGTACTTGCATGTGTCCACGTAGCTGAATCGATGCATGAGAAAGCACTTTGACGTAAATCCGTTTTTTGGGGAAGAACATATTAATTACCCGTTCTTTTAGGGTAGACTATGGCCGGTTCGGGTTGGCAGATCTTATCCGGAATGGGCATGGGAGAAGAAGAAGGAAATAGGATGAAGAGGGAGAATAAGAAGGAGATAGGATGAAGAGAGAGGAGAAGGAGGAGTAGGTGAAGAGGGAGTATAAAGAGATAGGATGAAGAGAGAGAAGAAGGAGGAGATAGGATGAAGAGGGAGAAGAAGGAGGAGATAGGATGAAGAGAGAGAAGAAGAAGGAGATAGGATGAAGAGGGAGAATACGAAAGGCGAGGAAGAGGATATCATCTAAGTATCCTCTACCCTCAGAAGCGAGGGTATAGGATAAACATAATAAGTGGAAGAGAGAGAGAAAAAAAAGAAAAAAAAAGAAAAGAAAAGAAAAGAAAAAAAGAAATATAAGGAATAAATAGATACAGAAAAAGAATTGGGAAAATAAGCCAGAATTGCAAAAGGCAAAAAGGAGTGTGTTTCTAAACTACATTTCTACGCTATACGCAGCGAAAGATAAAAAAGAAGAGGAACAGGATAGAGAAACGAAAAAAAAGAAAAGACAGACACAATAAAGCGAACATGAAAGACCAGTTGCCCCTCAACTCCATGCCTACCCCTCCCCCCTCCCCCCTTCCATGCATCTCCCTGCCTCCCCCCCCCCCCCCCCCCCCCCCCCCGGTGCATGTGTATCCCCTCTCCTCCCTTCATCTCCCCTCAATCCTCAGCCTGTCCCTCCCTCGGATCACTCAAACAAATCTGCACCAAACCGGCGGTTCAACTGCGGTGCGTTGAGATGTCCTTTGGAACAACCACACACACACACACATATATACATTTGTATGTATGTGTGTGTGTGTGTGTGTGTGTGTGTGTGTGTGTGTGTGTGTGTGTGTGTGTGTGTATGTGTATGCATTTTATACATATCTGTATCACCATTACCCACCAATCTATTCCATACTCTACCTATTTCTCCCTACACCGACTTCTCACAAGAAGAAGAAGAAAAAAAAAAGAAAAAGAAAGAAAGAAAGAAAAAAACAAAAACAAACATAAACATATCAGAAACACAACCTATTTAAAAACGTAAAAAAAAATACATTTTCATCTTTTCATTTTTTTCAATTTCTTATCCGGCGGAGCTGAATAATTAATGGCGGAAGATGAGCGAGTGACTCCGTAATGAAGCCATCGATGGGGCAGGCCAGCACTCCTTTAATGTAAACGACGCCGGCAAAAGAGTTTCGAAAATATTTTCTTTCTCTCTCGTTTTCTCTCTTTCTCTCTCTCTCTCTCTCTCTCTCTCTTTCTCTCTCTCTCTCTCTCTCTCTCTCTCTCTCCATCTTATATATCTATCTTTATTTTTTTTCTTCTCTCTCTCTCTCTCTCTCTCTCTCTCTCTCTATCTGCTCTCTGTTTTTGTGTGTGTGTGTTCGTATGTATCCGCCCCTTCCTCCTTCCCTCCATTTTCCTCTTCTCGTTCAGTCCCTGCTGGTAATTGTATCATATAATCATTTTAACACAACTAAGTAGGGCTCAACTCTATAAAAATACATACAAGGTTTTTCATAAGACTCGCCTTATTCCTGTGTTATATCTTTATCTAAAACATATCTAGGATACTCGATCTTAAATATATCTAAGTAAATGTAACAGTGTCTGTGAATCTCCTTGCCCAATTTGAGGCAAAAATACCAAGGAAAATCCATAATTAAAAAATTCGTTCCGTATGTTGCAAGTCTGTTTTTATTTTATTTTTTATTTATTTTTCTCTTGAAATAAAGTAGTTTTTTTTCGTTATATGTTTATTTCTCTCTCCTTTTTTCATTTTCTGTGATTTTTCCTTTGATTTTTTCTTTGTGTTCCCTTTTTTCTTTATTTCTATTTTTTCTGTTTTTTTTCCTTCTTTTTTCTTTCTTATATTTGTTTTCTTTTATTTTACTTTACTCCATTATTTTTCTTCTCGTCTTTTTTTTTCTTTTTTCTTTTTTATAGTTTTGTCTACGTT
>BOPN01008269.1:15000-20000 GCA_017312705.2 Penaeus japonicus | reverse complement strand
ACACCCAACGCAATGCCCCACACACACTCACACACATAAACACACACACCCTACTTTCGCACTCAAAGAATGCCAAGGAAGGGGAGGACACGTAATTTCATAACAAAAAACGACCAAGAAAAACACGAATATTACGCAAGAGGTTCTTCAAGAAAGGGTTCAGAGGACATAAGTTCATCAAGAGAACAAGAACACGGGTAGTTGGGTAGTTAAGGAGACAACTTGGTTGACGGAACGAGAGGGAGGGAAATGGATGGAGGGAGTGGGAGGGAGGGGGAGGGGAAGGGGGAATTAGGAATGGAGGGGGAGGGAAGGAAAGGGGGAGAAGGACGAGAGAGAGGAAGAGGCAAGGAAAGAGTTAGGGGAGGAGAGGAGGAAAGCAGGGGGGAGGGGGAAGAAGGGAAAGGAAATGGGGCCATTGGGAGAGGAGGGGGAAAGAAACGGGAAGGGAGAGGAATAAGGGAGGGAACCATGAGGAGAAGGGAAAGATCGGGGAAGGAGAGAGGTGAAGGAAAATGGAGGGAGAGGGAAAGGGAAGGGAAGGAGGGCATTAGGAGAGGGGGGGAGGGAAGAGAGGGAGCTAAAGGAAAAGGGAAGGAAAGAAAGAGGGGGATGGAAGTTAGGAGAGGAGGGGAGGTAAAGGGAAGAGGGAGGGAGGGAGTTAGCAGAGGCGGGGAGGTGAAAGGAAAAGGAGAGGGAAGGAAAGACGGTAGGGAAGGATAGGAGGTGAAGGAAAATAGAGGGTGAAGGAAAGGAAGAGGGAGGGAGTTAAGAGAGGAGGGGAGGCGAAGGGAAAGGGAGGGTAAGTGAAAGAGGGGAAGTGAAGGGAAGGGGAGAGAGAGGGAGGGAGTTAAGAGATAAGGGGGAGGGTAGGAGAGAAGGAAGGGAGTGATGAGAGAGGGGCAGGGATAGAGAGGAGGTGAAGAGAAAGGAAAGGTAGGTGGTTAACAAAAGAGGGGAGAGGGGGGTCAAGGAGAGAAGGAGAGGGAAGGAAAGGTGAAGGAAGAAGAAGAGGAGGGCGTTAATTGATGAGGGGAGGGGGAGGGGGCTGTTAGAGGAGGAGGGAGAAAGTTAGGAGAGAAGGAGAAGGAAGAGAGGGAGGTAAGACAAGAAGAGGAGGAAAGCAAAGGGGGTGCTGGGAAAGGGAGGAAGAGGGAAGACTGTGAGGTGAAAGGAAAAAAGGGGAAGGGATAAGGGGAAGTCAAGAGAGCGAGAGAGGGTGGGAGAAGGGAGAAAAGGAAGAGGAAACGAAGGGCGGAAGAAAAAGGAAGGGTGAGGGGTAGGGAGGGAGGAGAGAGGAAGAGAAATAACGAATCTGAAGGGAAGGAAAAGGGAGATAGAGGCGAGATAGAGAGAAAGGGACGGAAATGAGAAGGAGAAGGGAGATAGGTGAGAGAGAGAGAAAGGGAGGGAGATGAGAAGGAAAAAGGGAGATAGCCGAGATAGAGAGAAAAGGAGAGAGATGTGAAGGAAAAGGGAGATATTCGAGAGATAGAGAGAGAGTGAGGGAGGTGAGAAGGAAAAGGGAGATAAGCGAGAGAGAGATAAAGGGAGGGAGATGAGAAGGAAAAGGGAGATAGGGGAAAGAGAGAGAGGGAGGGTGATGAGAAAGAGGGTGGGGAAGAGAGAGGGGAATGAGGGGTCACTCTATTTACATAGCGGTACAAAGGGGGAAAAGCGTGTATTATTTGAGTTGTGTTCACAGCGGAACAGGTGAACAACACATGTGTTTATATACATATACATAGGAGAGGAAAAAAACGGAGCATACTGTGAATATATACAAAAAATAAAATAAAAACAACTAAGGTAAACAAGGGAGGAACGAGGGGGTGGGGGAGGGGGAGGTGCGTCGCAGCTTAAACCGAAAACGTTGAACAAAAGTGAACTGAGTCTATAATGAATAAATGAAACGGCAACGTGTTTCGCTCCAAATGCAACAGAGGGATGAATGTGTTGGCTGCGGAACATGTGAAATGTGCTTGTATAGTACAGTGAAGCGTTTATTGTGTGCGTGTATTTGTGTGTGTGTTTGTGTGTACTCATACAACACACACACACAAACACACACACACACAGTACACACACACACACACACACACATTCAGAGAGAGAGAGAGAGAGAGAGAGAGAGAGAGAGAGAGAGAGAGAGAGAGAGAGAGAGAGAGAGAGAGAGAGAGAGAGAGAGAGAGAGAGAATGGATATTAGCTGTTAGATAAATGTAGAAAAAATATAATAGTCAGATGGATAGAGAGGCTAAAAAAATCTTACGAAAGATCTTACTTTAATTGTAAACGCAAGAATAGATGTAAATAAACAAATGGATAACAATAAATAAACAAAGAAATACACAGTGAAAGAATTTCAAACAAGGAAAGACATTTTTAGAATGCGTGCATCAGGGTGAGAGAGAGAGAGAGAAAGAGAGAGAGAAAGAGAGGGAAGGGATAAAAGTTAGGGGAGAAATAGGGAGAAAGAAATAGGGGGGAAAACCGTGCAGTATATATGAAAGGAGTGGCGATTTTCCCCCGGGACGAGAGAGCGCATCGGGGAACAAGGGGAGAAGCCGTGCATAGCCTGGACGGGGAGTGGGGGAAAAGTCCAGGGGGTGAAAATAAAAGTCTAGGGGAAAAAAGAGAGAAAGTCCAGGGAAAAAAGGTTGAAGGAAAAAAAAAAAAAAAGCTGTAGAGGGGGGAAAGAGAGAAACGGTTAAAAGGAGTAGAGGTCTATAAAATCAAAAGTGAATTGGAAGTTGCAAGTCGTGACTATATGCATTTTTATGCATTTTGACGCTAAGCGAATATATAGTTTTCTCTTTGACATGGGGGCAAATTCTCAAGAGAACGCGGGAACCCTCAAGGATTAGGACTTACCTAGGCGTAGGTCTACTCTAGGCATAGGACTCCCCTGAGAATAGGACTATTCTAGACATGGTACTACTATAGACATGGGACTACTATAGACATGGGACTACTCTAGACATGGGGCTACTCTAGACATGGGGCTACTCTAGACATGGCTACTCTAGACATGGGACTACTCTAGACATGGGGCTACTCAAGACATGGGACTACTCTAGACATGGGGCTACTCTAGACATGGGGCTACTCTAGACATGGGGCTACTCTAGACATGGGCTACTCTAGACATGGGGCTACTATAGACATGGGGCTACTATAGACATGGGGCTACTATAGACATGGGGCTACTCTAGACATAGGGCTACTCTAGACATGGGGCTACTCTAGACATGGGGCTACTCTAGACATGGGGCTACTCTAGACATGGGGCTACTCTAGACATGGGGCTACTCTAGACATGGGGCTACTCTAGACATGGGGCTACTATAGACATAGGACTACTCTAGACATGGGACTACTATAGACATGGGGCTACTCTAGACATGGGGCTTCTATGGACATGGGACTACTTTAGACATGGGGCTACTATAGACATGAGACTACTCTAGACATGGGGCTACTCTAGACATGGGACTACTCTAGACATGGGGCTACTATGGACATGGGACTACTTTAGACATGGGGCTGCTATAGACATGGGGCTACTATAGACATGGGTCTACTCTAGACATGGGGCTACTATAGACATGGGACTACTCTAGACATGGGGCTACTCTAGACATGGGACTGCTCTAGACATGAGACTGCTATAGACATGAGGCTACTATAGACATGGGGCTACTCTAGACATGGGACTACTCTAGACATGGGGCTACTATAGACATGGGGCTACTCTAGACATGGGGCTACTATAGACATGGGGCTACTATAGACATGGGGCTACTATAGACATAGGACTACTCTAGACATGGGGCTACTATAGACATGGGGCTACTCTAGACATGGGGCTACTCTAGACATGGGGCTACAACAGACATGAGACTACTCTAGACATGGGGCTACTATAGACATAGGACTACTCTAGACATGGGACTACTATAGACATGGGGCTACTCTAGACATGGGGCTACTCTAGACATGGGACTACTCTAGACATGGGGCTACTATAGATATGGGGCTACTCTAGACATAGGACTACTCTAGACATGGGGCTACTATAGACATGGGGCTACTATAGGCATGGGGCTACTATAGATATGGGGCTACTATAGACATAGGACTACTCTAGAAATGGGACTACTATAGACATGGGGCTACTCTAGACATGGGGCTACTATAGACATGGGGCTACTATAGACATGGGGCTACTATAGACATAGGACTACTCTAGACATGGGGCTACTATAGACATGGGGCTACTCTAGACATGGGGCTACTCTAGACATGGGGCTACTATAGACATGGGGCTACTATAGACATGGGGCTACTATAGACATGGGGCTACTCTAGACATGGGGCTACTATAGATATGGGGCTACTATAGATATGGGGCTACTATAGACATAGGACTACTCTAGACATGGGGCTACTCTAGACATGGGACTACTCTAGACATGGGGCTACTCTAGACATAGGACTACTCTAGACATGGGACTACTATAGACATGGGGCTACTCTAGACATGGGGCTACTATAGACATAGGACTACTCTAGACATGGGACTACTATAGACATGGGGCTACTATAGACATGGGGCTACTACAGACATGGGGCTACTATAGACATGGGGCTACTCTAGACATGGGGCTACTCTAGACATGGGGCTACTCTAGACATGGGGCTACTCTAGACATGGGGCTACTCTAGACATGGGGCTACTCTAGACATAGGACTACTCTAGACTTGGGGCTACTATAGACATGAGACTACTTCAGACATGGGGCTACTACAGACATGGGACTACTCTAGACATGACTATTCTAGACATGGGGCTACTCTAGACATGACTATTCTAGACATGGGGCTACTATAGACATGGGGCTACTCTAGACATGGGCTACTCTAGACATGGGGCTACTATAGACATGGGGCTACTCTAGACATGACTATTCTAGACATGGGACTACTCTAGACATGACT
>BOPN01008268.1:42500-47474 GCA_017312705.2 Penaeus japonicus | reverse complement strand
TATACATATATATTTTTTTATATATATGTGTACATACATGTATATATATACATATATATATATATATATATATATGTATATATATATATATATATATATATATGTATATATATACATATATATGTATATATATACATATATATATATATACATATGTATATGTGCATGTATATATATATATATATATATATATATATATATATATATATATTTCCATATTAAATGCGTTATTGCATTCTTCCATCTTTCTCACATAGATATAACCTCAGTAACTTGATTTGGTACTTGAATTTCTAATTCATTGCTGCCGAGTGCCCACGGGAATTGTCTGTGAAACCTCGCTATCACTGCTCTGCTATGAGCACATAGGTAATTTCAATGATGGTCGTAAGGCATCTGGTTGGACAATTCTTTTAGTGGGTCATGTGTTCTATTGGATTAAGGGCCGGGTCTGTCAATCTGATGGCTCGGGTTCGAGTCCTGGTTAGGGAGGTAAAATTTGTATTTCTATATCAAATCCGTTATTGCATTCTACCATCTTTCTCACATAGATCTGTCAATCTGATAGCTCGGGTTCGAGTCCTGGTTAGGGAGGTAAAATTTGTATTTCTATATTAGATGCATTACTGCATTCTACCATCTTTCTCACTTAGATATAACCTCAGTAACCTCATTTGGAACTTGAATTTCTAATTCATTGCTGCCGAATGCCCACAGGAATTGTCTGTATAACCTCGCTATCACTGCTCTTCTATGAGCTCATAGGTAATTTCCATGATGTTTGTAAGGCATCTGGTTAGACAATTCTTTTAGTGGGTCGTGTGGTCTATTGGATTATGTATGTGTGTGTTTGTGTGTGTGTGTGTGTGTGTGAGTGTGTGTGTGTGTGTGTGTGTGTGTGTGTGTGAATGTGTATGTGTGTGTTTTCATACAAAGACTAATCATCTGTATTAGCTCGAAAGATGATAGCTTATTTAGTCTTTGAAGCAATGTATCTTAAAACAATTTTCTCTTTATGCTTAGCTCCTAACTCTTTGTTTATATACTTTACCCTTTACTCAGTTTTGATTTTGTTACAATTTTGAAACTCTTTTGAAAGTAATGTATATGTAGGATAAGGCATTGCAATCGGATATGTAGCTATAAACTTATTATACGATACCATTATCATCAATTGACATCATTTCCACTTATAGATATAAGCATAATTATCATTATATCATTATCATCATAATCATCATGATCGTCCAGAGTATAATCCTCATCTGTATGCCATCAGTATCATCATCTTTGTAATGGTTCTGTTTATCTCTATGATTATTGCATCATCATTATCAAAATCCTCATCCTCATCCTCATTATCATCATCATCCTACTCATCAACAACATATCATCAGCATGACCACCAACCATCATGATTATCCTCGGGTAATTTCACATTAATAATCATGAATAGGTTCTCTAATCCAGTTCCAAAGGACGCGAGCATTTCCGTTTTGTTTTCGAAACATTTTTCTCTATGTATACACTTACGAACTGCTTGTGTAACTTGACACTGGCCTTGCTTCCCTTTTCTTGTTCCCTTTCACGATTTATTTCCTGTTCTCGACAACATTTTCTTTCTCGAAATTACAGCAGCGTTCTTGAAAATAAGGACTTCGTTTGATTCGGTCACTCATATTTGATGATAAAGATGTATATGATTATCCTATATCTGCGAAACTCAAACAATATTGATGAACATATGCAAAAGTATTTATCTCCAAATAACTTGTTATTCAGTGTTCTGCAAGTTGATTGATTTCTTTTGGTAATAACATGTACCGTCATGCAATCATTAGCGATAGTATATATATATTTTTTAAACTTTTTTTTTCTGGTATATATGATTTTCATTTTATCATTCCCTTACATTATTTTTGCACCGAACATAACAACTATGGTGGTAATATTGGTCCCAAGAATGATGGTAATATTGATGTAAGTTTTAAGAACGATAACGATAATGATATTGATAATTATAAAAATTATAACGAGGATGATGTTGATGATAATGGTAACGACACAGACATCACTGTTTTATCATAAAACATTGATACTTATAATAACAACGAAAATGAAAATAAAGATAAAAGTCATGACAATACCAAGAACACTAAAAGTGACAATGAAAATACTTTGATAACAACGTTGAACCGTCCGATAATGAAAGCACATTATTTCATTCCCTCATTCATAAATTCAAACTACAACAATACAACAAACAAGTATCCAATGTCTAGGATTCTATCACTAAGGATCTTCGAGATCTGACTTCTTATGTTTTATTGTGATTATCTTTTTATTTTAATCGACGTGAAAATTCACGTTATAGGTTGGAGATTAGGATTATTTGGAAAAAGGATTAGTTGATGAGGATTATCATCTGATAACTGCTTGGTTGGTGAGAAGAATTATTTGAAAACTGATTGGTTAATAAGGATAATTATAACTGATTGATTAATGAGGATATTTATAACCGATTGGTTAATGAGGATAATTATAACCGATTGGTTCATGAGGACAATCATCTGATTACTGATTGGTTGATGAGGATAACTATCTGATAACTGATTGGTTGATGAGGATAATTATAACTGATTGGTTCATGAGGATAATCATCTGATTACTGATTGGTTGATGAGGATAACTATCTGATAACTGATTGGTTGATGAGGATAATTATAACTGATTGGTTCATGAGGATAATCATCTGATTACTGATTGGTTGGTGAGGATAACTATCTGATAACTGATTGGTTGGTGAGGATAACTATCTGATAACTGACTAGTTGATTTGGATAATTGAAACTGATTGGTTGGTGAGGATAACTATCTGATAACTGATTAGTTGATGAAGATAATTATAACTAATTGGTTGATGACGATAACTATCTGACAACTGATTGGTTGATGAGGGCAATTATTTGAGATTGGGCTGGTGGATCAGGATGATTATCTGATGACTTTTGGGTTAATAAGGATAATCACTTCATAATTGATTGGTTATTAATGCTAATCATCTAATCAATAAAATCTTGAAGATGGTGATCAATTGATAATTAAAAGTTTCGCAGTGATAATAGTACTGATAGCTGGTTAGGAAGATCAGTTGAAATGCAACGATGTCATTCAGATTTGTTGCATCCAACCAATCACCAACATCTTCGCCTTAAGAAAAATGAAGGAAAGTAAAGTATAACATGAATCCTTCCTTCCTTCATACTGTAAATTTTGTTTTCTTAACCTTATCTTTAATGAAGGGAAAGAAATAAAAAGAAAAGGAAATAATGATAAAAGTAATAACAATGTAACGTTGATAGTAATGTTAGAATCAACAGGAACAATAATGTTTATTGTGATGATAATAATGATAAGGAGAATGGTGATAATGGTAAACAACAAGTTATGAATAGCTATTGTTGTCATGATAATGATGATGATAATTACATAACGATAGTGATGAAAATACATAATGGCAGTAATAATAATGATAATGAGAATAATGATGTCAGTCATGATTAGTATACTGAAGATAGTGAAAATATCAATGATGGTAATAATAATGATAATAATAATAATAATAATGATAATAATGATAATGACAATAATTAAAATGATGATGATAACAATAACAATACTAGTAATGATATCAATAGTATTGATAAGTGTAAATAAGGATGATGATAATAGTATCAATAATAATAATGTAATAATGACAAATATGATAAGAACAATGATTATGATGATGGTAGTAGTAATAGTAATAATGATGGTATCATTTGCTGCCAAATATGATTAGTATCAATATCATTATTACAGTTATCATCGTAATCATCAACGCTATTATCATCTGTTACAGAAATAGTAGTAGTATTGTTGGTTGCTGTAGCAATATCAGCATTTATAGTCTCCTTAGCATCAAGACAAATATCATGTTATTGCTAATGGTAATGAAACTGAATTCTTCTTTTTACCGTTGAATAAAAAAAGAAGAAAATGAATTGCATCGCAAACCTTCGATGTGCTTTAAGGTATTTTATAAAATTAGTATAAAGAAAAAAGTGCATGAATATCTTTGAGCGTATAAGCTGTATCATCATTTGTATTAGATATGTACTATGAATACACACAAAAACACACGCACACATACGCACACACACATGTTTATATATACACATAAACATGGATAGATTGATAGATCTACGCACACACACACACACACAGAGAGAGAGAGAGAGAGAGAGAGAGAGAGAGAGCTCTATATATATATATATATATATATATATATTCATATATATAGAGAGAGAAAGAGAGAGAGAGAGAGAGAGATGAATATATGTTTATCTATCTATGTATCTATCTACATACATACATACATACATATATATATATAACTATATATATATATATATATATATATATATATATATATATATATATATATATATATATATATGAATATATATACACGCACATATTTATGTGTATGTATTTGTATTTGTTTATATAAGTAGAGAGATAAAGAGATCAAATGATCACCAAGACATTGAAATAAAGACTGATGTCAATAGATGAAAAAGGAATATGCAAATACTTGTTTGCTACTAAAGGTAGAATGTAAATTGAAGTCGAATATGTAATGTGAATAATGTGAGAGGTATAATGTAAATAATTTCAAAATATTTTTTAAATTATTTTATTCGAAATGCTTCGCAATATAAAATAATACTATACATCGAAATTGTTATAAATATAACCTGGTAGAATATTCATGCTTCATATCTAGCTGTACAGCCCTTTACTGAGGGAAACCATAGGAGTTGGATGGGCGTGAAGAGCGGGACGGGGCGCTGTACCCCTGAGAAGGTCCCTGACGGGAGCGAGCAGCATCCTCTTGACGGGCGCGCTCGATCTGCTCAAGGGCGTGGGCGG
>BOPN01008268.1:0-12500 GCA_017312705.2 Penaeus japonicus | reverse complement strand
CGAGATGCGTCATCGACTGGGTTTCGCTGAGTCATTGGGCCGTCGCGTCGCTACGTTCGCGTCGGGTCGGGATTTTATCATTATCAGTATTATTGTTATCACCGTTCTTGTTATTTTTATTAATAAAATTATTCTCCTTAATAGTAATGATAAAAAAGGTAACAAGCATCATAATTAGAATAACAATGATAGTAGTAGTAATAGCAATGATAATGATGATAATGATAATTGTGATTTAATGTTGATGATAATTATGACAATAATGATAATGATTATAGTAATGACTATGATGATATGATAATAATAATAGTGATACTGATAATAAATCAATAATAACAACAATGATGATAATAATGATAATAACATTGATGATATTAAAGATAAGAGAAATAAAATGATGATATTAACAAGGATAACAATCATGATAATCACCATTATAAATATTATCATTATCATAACTATCATAATCATCATTATTATCATTATCGTTATCGCTAATATTGTTATTATCGTTATTGTTATTATTATCACTATCATTATCTTTCTTATCATCATCATTATCATTATTGTTGTCATCATAATGATGATAATGATAATTATTACCAGTATTATTATCATTATCATTACTACTAATAATGATAATATAATCATCATCATTATTGGTTTCGATATCATCAATGTCATTATCATCATTATAATTATCCTTATCATAGTTATCATTATCCTTACTACTACTTTTATCATAATTATCCTTATTATCATCATTCTAATTGAATTTATTATTATCATCATCATTACTGTATTTATCATTATAATCATCATCATCATCACTTTCATCATCATCATTATTATTATCATTAATTTCATCATTACTCTCATCATCATCATTATCGATAATACTAATGCAAATACTAAGGTCAGTGCCAACATTAGCACTAAAGTTTATATTGATGTTGAGATCAACGATAATACTAACATTGAAATTTACTTCAAAATGAACGGTATTTACGATGCATACACTAATGTAAATATGACATGTTTATAATGATAAAAAAGATACTTCTCTTCCTCTCTCTCTCTTTCTCTCTCTCTATCTCTCTCTTTCTCTCTCTCTCTCTCCTCTCCTTCTCTCTCTCTCTCTCTCTCTCTCTCTCTCTCTCTCTCTCTCTCTCTCTCTCTCTCTCTCTCTCTCTCTCTCTCTCTCTCTCTCTCTCTCTCTCTCTCTCTCTCTCTCTCCATCTATCTATCTATCTATTTACCTATCTTAGCTCACAATACTTAAAAAAATATTTCATTTTACGGCAACGCTAATCTTGAGACGCAAAAGCATTCATGCACAATCATTGCACAGGCTGCATGGCGATATCCCACTTTGAGGTTACTGAGGTGAGCATTACTGATGTTATGATTGCACTTGACCTGCCTTGGCCGCTGGCGTGCGCTCATACGTGGACTCGTTATATATTATGCTTGCAATATTTTGTTATGATTTCTGAAGGTAATATATGTTGAGTAGCGTTGACCTGCGATTTGCTTGCGTACCAAATATACATGCACACACACACACACACACACACACACACACACATAAAAAAGATGTACGTGGTCACACACACAAACTCGCACATATGCCTATGAATACGTACACATATACATGCTTACTCCTAGATATATACATGCATACAAATATTTACTAAAGAATAGGTAAATGTTAAATACGCAGGGAGGAAGGTACATAGATAGTTTGACAAACCGATAGATAGATCGGTAGATGAAAAAAATAGATGAAAATATATATACATATAGATATATATAAAGATAGATATAAAGATATAGATATAGGTACATCCATATAAAGACAAGAAAGATATATACATGTTACTTAAATCGTACATGAAATACATTCCCATTTCTATTTCTATTTGTTTGCAATAAAATGACAACTCAATCTTATCATGCAAATTAACGAGATAATTATACTGCAGAGAAAAAGGTTAGCATCAAACACGGTACAAAAAAATCGAGCAAAAGATTTTACAGCGGCTTACCCCCGATTCCTGCATAAGATTATTTTTTATGATAAAAGATAGACTATGAAAAAAATATATGTTAAATTGGTCAGACATGCTGCCAATCAATTAGGGGAAAATGAAGAAATAATAACATAGGGCAAAAATCGTGGAAACTTTCTAATATAACAGCTGGTCCAAATTACCACTGCAGCAGACTGGAAAATTGCAGACTCTTTTATTTACGCTGCTTGAGATCATCTCTGGTTACCTAGAGTAATTTTCCTCTCTGTCTCCCTCTCTCTATCTATCTATCTATCTATCTATCTATCTCTATCTATCTATCTATCTATCTATCTGTCTGTCTGTCTATCTATCTATCTATCTCCCTCCCTCTCTCTCTCTCTCTCTCTCTATCTATCTATCTATCTATCTATCTATCTATCTCTCACTCTCTCACTTTCTCCTTTGTCTTTCACTTTTGCTCTCTCTCTCTCTCTCTCTCTCTCTCTCTCTCTCTCTCTCTCTCTCTCTCTCTCTCTCTCTCTCTCTCTCTCTCTCTCTCTCTCTCTCTCTCTCTCTCTCTCTCTCTCTCTCTCTATCTCTCTCTCTCTCTATCCCTCTCTCTCTCTATCTCTCTCTTTCTCTCTTTCTGACTTTCTCTCTTTCATAGTCCCTCTCTTTATTTAAGTGTGTAAACCTCTCTGTGTGTGTATGTGTCCCCTATATAAGTTAATCTTATTTAAGATGTTATGTTACGTGTAGTCAAGTACAGCTGTAACAGCTATTTTACCAACTTATTTGCATACTGTTTCACTCAATCCAAAATAACGGAAAGAAACTGACTTACATAAACATCAACCGAACTAATGAGGCTGATATAATTCTGCAATCGTCAATTCTCTCTCTCTCTCTCTCTCTCTCTCTCTCTCTCTCTCTCTCTCTCTCTCTCTCTCTCTCTCTCTCTCTCTCTCTCTCTCTCTCTCTCTCTCTCTCTCTCCCTCTCTTACTTTCTCCTTTCTCTTTCACTTTTGCTCTCTCTCTCTCTCTCTCTCTCTCTCTCTCTCTCTCTCTCTCTCTCTCTCTCTCTCTCTCTCTCTCTCTCTGACCCCTTTCTTACTTTCCCCTTTTTCTTTCACTTTGCTCTCTCTCTCTCTCTCTCTCTCTCTCTCTCTCTCTCTCTCTCTCTCTCTCTCTCTCTCTCTCTCTCTCTCCCTCTCTCTCTCTCTCTCTCTCTCTCTCTCTCTCTCTCTCTCTCTCTCTCTCTCTCTCTCTCTCTCTCTCTCTCTCTCTCTCTCTCTCTCTCTCTCTCTCTCTCTTACTTTCTCCTTTCTCTTCTTTTGCTCTCTCTCTCTCTCTCTCTCTCTCTCTCTCTCTCTCTCTGTCTCTCTCTCTCTCTCTCTCTCTCCCTCTCTCTCTCTCTCTCTCTCTCTCTCTCTCCTTCTCTCTATCTCTCTCTCTCTCTCTCTCTCTCTCTCTCTCTCCCTCTCTCACTTTCTCCTTTGTCTTTCACTTTTGCTCTCTCTCTCTCTCTCTCTCTCTCTCTCTCTCTCTCTCTTTCTCTCTATCTCTCTCTCTCTCTCTCTCTCTCTCTCTCTCTCTCTCTCTCTCTCTCTCTCTCTCTCTCTCTCTCTCTCTTACTTTCTCTCTCTCTCTCTCTCTCTCTCTCTCTCTCTCTCTCTCTCTCTCTCTCTCTCTCTCTCTCTCTCTCTCTCTCTCTCTCTCTCTCTCTCTCTCTCTCTATCTCTCTCTCCTCTCTCTCTCTCTCTATCTATCTCTCTCTCTCTCTATCTATCTATCTATCTATCCATCTCTCTCTCTCTCTCTCTCTCTCTCTCTCTCTCTCTCTCTCTCTCTCTCTCTCTCTCTCTCTCTCTCTTTCTCTCTCTCTCTCTCTCGCTCGGTTGATCGTTTTTTCTATCTGTAAGCTCCTTTTTCTTTTTCTTTTTTTTCCTTATCCTTTTACTCTCAACCATCTGTGCCTTCGTTCCCACCAACCTTGCACGCAACGCCGCAAGCATTTTTTTTATATCCTACATCTTTTTCCTTTCCTATTTTTTTTTTTTCTTCTTCTTTTGTCGCAGGCAATGACCGGGGCGCCGCCTTCCCTCGTCACCTTTATCGGGGAAAGACTTACATCAACATCTGTGTTCGATTCCTTGTTTATTTCTGTTTTTATGCTTTCGTCTGACTTCTCTATCTGTCCATTTCTATTTTCATGCATTGTTTTTCTTGCTTGTATATTTATTTATATATATTATTATTATTATTATTATCTCTCTCGTTTTTTTCTCCCTCTCTTTCTCTCTCTTTCTCTCTTTTTTTTTTTCTCTCTCTCTCTTTCTATCTCTCTCTCTCTCTCTCTCTCTCTCTCTTTCTATCTATCTATCTATCTCTTCCTCTCTCTCTCTCTCTCTCTCTCTCTCTCTCTCTCTCTCTCTCTCTCTCTCTCTCTCTCTCTCTCTCTCTCTCTCTCTCTCTCTCTCTCTCTCTCTCTCTATCTATCTATCTATCTCTTCCTCTCTCTCTCTCTCTCTCTCTCTTTTCTATTTCTATCTTCTCTCTATATATTTTTTTTTCTTTTCTTTTCTTTTTTTCCTTTTTTTCCTATCTATCTATCTATCTATCTATCTCTTCCTCCCCCCCTTCTCTCTCTCTCTTTTCTATTTCTATCTTCTCTTTATATATATTTTTTTTTCTTTTCTTTTTTTTTTTTTCTTTTTCTCTCTCTCTCTCTCTCTCTCTCTCTCTCTCTCTCTCTCTCTCTCTCTCTCTCTCTCTCTCTCTCTCTCTCTCTCTCTTCTATCTCTCTCTCTCTCTCTCTCTCTCTCTCTCTCTCTCTCTCTCTTTTCTATTTCTATCTTCTCTCTCTATATATATATATTTTTTTCTTTTCTTTTTTTTTTTCCTTTTTTTCCTATCTATCTATCTATCTATCTATCTCTTCCTCCCCCCCCCCCCTCTCTCTCTCTCTCTCTCTTTTCTATTTCTATCTTCTCTTTATATATATATTTTTTCTTTTCTTTTCTTTTTTTCCTTTTTTTCCTATCTATCTATCTATCTATCTATCTCTTCCTCTCTCCCCCCTCTCTCTCTCTCTCTCTCTCTCTCTCTCTCTCTTTCTATATATATATATTTTTTTTCTTTTCTTTTCTTTTTTTCCTTTTTTTCCTATCTATCTATCTATCTCTTCCTCTCTCTCTCTCTCCCCCCCTCTCTCTCTCTCTCATAGCCGGTTAGATCCCCCGACCCCCAAGTGTCTGGCAACACTGAATGTGTATGGTACGTAGTCGCAAGTCCGGTTCTTGTAATACTGAATGGCAATACGCTCAGTCATGCTTGCAATCTGGCACAGTTATTCGACACAAGGTTCAGATGTGATAGTTGTATGACACGGGATCACTTAAGCTCATTAGGGTGATGAATGACTGTTATTTATTTGAGTATTTTTTCGAAAACTTGTCTATGATATTCAGCTGGAGAGAGAGGGTGTTGATTAATCGTTCGTCTGTTTTTCTTTTCTTTTTTTTTCTTTTTTTTTTCTTTCTTTCTAAGAACCTGTTCAGCAATCACAATTAGAAGACGAAGAAAAAAAGTTGGATATTTCGAAATCTCCTTTTTTTTTCTTCCTTTATTCCTTTCCTACTCCCCTTTAAAGAAAAGAATAAAAAGAAGAAAGATACGTATTTACTCGTCACCCGTACACAACAAGCAAAAAACTCATCCTATGAATTATCCAAGAGCAATTATAGACATACACACGTGCACATCACGGCCATCAGCATCGATAATGAACCCGATAGTGAGAACCGGAGAGAGAAAGACAAACATAAAGGCAGGATCCCCCCCCCCTCTTCCCTCTCCCCTCCCTCCTCATCCCTCCCCCTCCCCCTTTCTCTCCTCTAACCCTCCCTTCTCCCCCTTCCTCCATTCTCTCCTCTCCCCTTCATTCCCCTCCTTTTCTCCCTTCCTCCATTCTCTCCTCTACCCCTCCCTCCCCCCCTTCCTCCATTCTCTCCTCTACCCCTCCCTTCCCCCTCTTCCTCCATTCTCTTCTCTCCCCCTCCCTTCTCCCCCTTCCTCCCTCCACCTTCACCCCCTCCCTTCTCCCTATTCCTCCATTCTCTCCTCTCCCCCTCTCTTTCCCCCTTTCCTCCATTCTCTCCTCTGCCCCTCCCTTTCCCCCCTTCCTCCATTCTCTCCTCTGCCCCTCCCTTCCCCCCTTTCCTCCACCTTCACCCCCTCCCTTCTCCCTATTCCTCCATTCTCTCCTCTCCCCCTCCCTTCCCCCCCTTCCTCCATTCTCTCCTCTACCCCCTCCCCTTTCCCCCTTCCTCCATTCCTTCTCTCTCCCCTCCCTTCTCCCCCTTCCTCCCTCCACCTTCACCCCCTCCCTTCTCCCTATTCCTCCATTCTCTCCTCTCCCCTCCCCTCCCCCTTCCTCCATTCTCTCCTCTGCCCTCCCTTTCCCCTTCCTCCATTCTCTCCCTCTCCCTCCCTTCTCCCCCTTCCTCCCTCCACCTTCACCCCCTCCCTTCTCCCTATTCCTCCATTCTCTCCTCTCCCTCCCTTCCCCCTTCCTCCATTCCTTCCCTCTACCCCTCCCTTCCCCCTCTTCCTCCATTCTCTTCTCTCCCCCTCCCTTCTCCCCCTTCCTCCCTCCACCTTCACCCCCTCCCTTCTCCCTATTCCTCCATTCTCTCCTCTCCCCCTCCCCTCCCCCTTCCTCCATTCTCTCCCTCTGCCCCCCCCTTTCCCCCCCTTCCTCCCATTTCCTCCTCTCCTCTCCCCCTCCCTTCTCCCCCTTCCTCCCTCCACCTTCACCCCCTCCTTCTCCCTATTCCTCCATTCTCTCCCTCTCTCCCTCCCTTCCCCCTCTTCCCATTCTCTCTCCTCTACCCCCTCCTCTTCCCCCCTTCCTCCATTCTCTTCTCTCCCCCCTCCCTTCTCTCCTTCCTCCCTCCACCTTCACCCCCTCCCTTCTCCCTATTCCTCCATTCTCTCCTCTCCCCTCCCCTCCCCCCCCCCTTCCTCCATTCCCTTCTCCTCTGCCCCTCCCCTTTCCCCCTTCCCTCCATTCTCTCTCCTCTGCCCCTCCCTTCTCCCCCTTCCTCCCTCCACCTTCACCCCCTCCCTTCTCCCTATTCCTCCATTCTCTCCTCTCCCCTCCCATCCCTCCCTTCCTCCTTTATCTCCTCTACCCCTCCTCCCTTCCCCCTTCCTCCATTCTTCTCCTCTCCCCTCCCTTCTCTCCCTTCCTCCCCTCCACCTTCACCCTCCCCTTCTCCCTATTCCTCCATTCTCTCCTCTCCCCCTCCCATCCCTCCCCTTCCTCCTTTATCTCCTACCCCTCCCTTCCCCCCCCTTCCTCCACTCTCCTCTCCCCCCTCCCCCTCCCCCCCCCCTTCCTCCATTCTCTCCTCTGCCCCTCCCTTTCCCTTCCTCCATTCTCTCCTCTCCCTCCCTTCTCCCCCTTCCTCCATTATCACCTCCTACCCCTCCTTCCCCCCCTTCCTCCATTCTCTCCTCTCCCCCTCCCTCCCCTTCCTCCATTCTCTCTCCTCTGCCCCTCCCTTTCCCCCCTTCCTCCATTCTCTTCTCTCCCCCTCCCTTCTCCCCCTTCCTCCCTCCACCTTCACCCCCTCCCTTCTCCCTATTCCTCCCATTCTCTCCCTCTCCCCTCCCCCCCTTCCCCCTTCTTCCTCCATTCTCTCCTCTACCCCTCCCTTCCCCCTTCCTCCATTCTCTTCTCTCCCCCTCCCTTTCTCTCCCTTCCTCCCTCCACCTTCACCCCCTCCCTCTCTCCCTATTCCTCCATTCTCTCCTCTCCCTCCCCTCCCCCCTTCCTCCATTCTCTCCTCTGCCCCTCCCTTCCCCCCTTCCTCCATTCTCTCCCTCTCCCTCCCTTCTCCCCCTCTCCTCCCTCCCACCTTCACCCCCTCCCTTCTCCCTATTCCTCCTCCATTCTCCTCTCCCCCTCCCCTTCCCCCCTTCCTCCATTCTCTCCTCTACCCCTCCCTTCCCCCTCTTCCTCCATTCTCTTCTCTCCCCCTCCCTTCTCCCCCTTCCTCCCTCCACCTTCACCCCCTCCCTTCTCCCTATTCCTCCATTCTCTCCTCTCCCCCTCCCCTCCCCTTTCCTCCATTCTCTCCTCTGTCCCTCCCCCTTTCCCCTTCCTCCATTCTCTCCTCTCCCTCCCTCTTCTCCCTTCCCTCCTCCACCTTCACCCTCCCTCTCCCTATTCCTCCATCTTCCTCCCCTCCCCTCCCCCCCTTCCTCCATTCTCTCTCACCCCTCCCTTTCCCCCTTCCTCCTCCATTCTCTCCTCTCCCCTCCCTTCTCCCCCCTTCCTCCTCCACCTTCACCCCTCCCTTCTCCCCTATTCCTCCATTCTCTCCTCTCCCCTCCCATCCCTCCCTTCCTCCTTTATCTCCTTACCCTCCCCCTTCCCCTTCCTCCATTCTCCTCTCCCCCTCCCTTCTCTCCCTTCCTCCTCCACCTTCACCCCTCCCTTCTCCCTATTCCTCCATTCCTCCCTCTCCCCCTCCCATCCCTCCCCCTTCCTCCTTTATCTCCTCTACCCCTCCCTTCCCCCCCTTCCTCCATTCTCTCCTCTCCCCCTCCCTTCTCTCCCTTCCTCCCTCCACCTTCACCCCCTCCCTTCTCCCTATTCCTCCATTCTCTCCTCTCCCCCCCCCCCCCCCCCCTTCCTCCATTCTCTCCTCTCCCCCTCCCTTCCCCCCTTCCTCCATTCTCTCCTCTCCCTCTACCCTTCCCTTCCCTCCCTTTCCCCCTTCCCTCCTCCCCCTGCCTCCCCCCCCCCCCCTTCCCTCCTCCCTCCACCTTCACGCCCCCCCCCACCCCCCCGCCCATCGCCTACCCCGTACGCCTCCGACACCGGTCTGAGAAGAGGGCCAGGGTCAGGCAACTCGCGAGTCGGCAACCTCAAAATGCTGTAATGGAAAGGACGAGTTTTTACCCAACAACCAAAAGCTCCGCCGAGTGTTGGCGTCAGAAGCTGGACGTTGATTAACATTATTCGAAATTTGATTTTTTTTTTTTTTTTTTTTTTTTTTTTTTTTTTTTTTTTTTTAGGTGTGCGATTAAATTGGAAAATTGTAAACAGGTGCAGTGGCGGGCGCGTTGATTATGGGGGGAGGGGTAGGGGAGAGGGGGTGTTGATTGCTATGATGTGGCGTTTAATTTATTCTATTTCTATCTTCTACTGTGATTATTCTTTGTCATTGTGCTTTTATCGCCGTTGGTATCATTATCATTATTAGTAATTAGTGTGGTAGTTCTCAACATTATTTACAATGCTGTTATCATTACTATTTTCATTATGATTATCAGCATTGTTATTTTTATAATCATTTATATCATTATTATCCTTACTGTTATTGTTATTACTACCATCATCATTATCATCATCATCGTTCTTTATCATTATTATCATCTTATCACTGCTAATACTACTATCACTTTTACTACCTGCATTACTACTACTATTGCTGTTCGTACTTTTGTCATAATCATTATCATCATCATCATTATTATTGCTATCATTATTTTCTTTATCTTTATTTTTATCATAATCATCATTTTCATCGTTATCATTAGCAGCAGTAGTAGGATAGTTATCATTATTGTATTTTTCATCGTTATCGTATTATCATTATCATTATTATCACTATCATAACCATCATTGTTATTGTAATAGCTTTTCTTATCATTATCATTGTCATCATCATTACTATCATTATCATTGCAATTATTGTTATCATTATTACAATCATCAGTATCAGTATTATTGTTACTATCATTATCATTATCATCTTCATTGACAATGTTATCATTATAATTGTTATTATCATTACCATTACTATTTTGTTATCATTTTTATTATCATCATGATTATCATTATTATCATCATCGTGATCAGTATCAGTACATCAATATTATAACTATTAGTAGCAATATCACTGTCTTTATTACTGTCATCGTTAATATGATTTATAAGGACCACCATTTGTTATTATTTTCATTATAGTATTTGCTGCCGTCGTTATCATCATTATTGGTAGTCTCATCATCATCGTTATCATCATCATTATCTTCATTATTGTTGTTACTACCATTACTGTTATCATTCCCATAGTATCATTTTATCATCATTATTTTATTGTCATTATTATTTTCATCACCATTATCGTCATCACTATTATCATTATCTTTATCATCATTTATCTTTGCTAATGTTATCATTATCGTCATTATCATAATTATCATGAATAATATCACTTTTTTTTCATAATCGTCCTCATACAATTATAACATTTCATAACTTTAATGAGTGTTATCATCAGTTTTATCGTATAAATACCCTCATTATTATCGCTACATCACTTATCTTACAAACATTTTCTAACCTTGTGTATATCTTTTTTATATAACAATTAACGCAACTTTGTTTTTGCTTTTAGTTATTATAGTTAAAATTACTCTTTGGAAAAAAATAGTAACGCCAGACATTTAATATTGATATTGATTCTATATATTGAAATAAAAGTAGGGAGGTTATTTGCCGTTCTTAGAAATGCGTTAATGTGACTGAAAAAAATTCTGGAATTTGCAATTAGTCTCGTTGACTAAAAAGATGTGTTGAAACAACTTTTCATTTCAGTCTTTAGATGCACGTTACATGACCCTTACTTAAGATAAGGATTTCGAGAAAAAAATATTACGTGATTCTACGCTTCCTCTCTCTCTCTCTCTATCTATCTATCTCTTTATCTATCTATCCATCTAGCTATCCATCTGTTTACCTCTCTCCATCTACGCACACACACACATACACACACACACACACACACACACACACACACACACACACACACACACACATATATATATATATATATATATATATATATATATATATATATATATGTATATATATGTATATATATATATATATATATATATATATATATATATATATATATATATACATATATATTGCTGTCTCCCTCTATCTGCCAGCCTTTCTTTCTTCCGCTCGGTCTTTCTCACTGTTTCTCTCTTTGTCTGTTTCAGCTTCCCGTTCTGTCTGCTGCCTCTGTCTCTCTCTTTCTACCCCCCCCCCCACTCCATCTCACTCGATTACCACGGGTCTGATAAGCCCCGTAAAAACAGGTCCCCTCACCGGCCGACAGGTCAGCTCAGTATCAGGTCGTTACGTGATTCCTCATGGTAATTGGATGAAGTCTTGGCCTGTCGTTGGATGTCTGACTAACGACCACTAAAGCTGCTTTTTTACGACTCTCGAGACTGGAGAAATGACCATGTTTGGATTGGTTTAATCATAATGTTATTATTCGGGTCCTTCCTGATTATGATATCTGCTTCTCTAATTTTGGTTGGTTGATACATATCACACACACACACACACACACACACACACACACACACAACACATACATGCATATATATATATATATATATATATATATATATATATATATATATATATATATATATATATATATATATATATATATATATCATGCTGTGCTAGAATGCATATCTAATATAACTATGAAAAACGAGAGATGATGATATTAAAAGAGTTCTGTTGTCTACACAAGATACTAATCACACCCAGAAACCCTGAAGACAACTCATTATGAACAACCTAAGTACACGTTTCCGTCCAATGGATGATGTCTTCAAATTGCCTATCGTGTTGCGTGTTTTTTGTTTTCTGACCCTTCGTCCACAAGTAACAATTTTCTGCAGCGTTAACGTCTAGTGAAAACAAAAGATCATTTTATTCTCTTCATGAATATGAAAAAGAGAGCGTTTTGTAATGTTAGTTAGACTATGTCTAGTACAGTTCCTTCTGATTTTCTGCTCGAATTGTATGTTTCATGTAAATGTACCTCTTTTTATTTCTCCCTTCCCTGACATAAATGCATATGTCAAAATACTTTCATCCACTTGATATTGAGAAACTCAAAAAAGATAAAATCAGGGACGTAAACAGACCGACAAAGTGTTAGAATCGTTCGAGCATAAAGTAAGTGTTATCGTTAGTGTTCACATTATTACATCTTCAGAACTCACTCCTGTTACTCAGTGATTGAACACTTTACCTGAGTTTGTTCACACAAGTTGCCAGAGGAATGACATCACGTCAATTGCTTAAATGAGGTTTTATCTACGTGTTTTCTGGTTAATGAAAGAATTTCAATGGCCTGAGGGCATGGCTGAAAAAGAGGTTCATAGCGTTAACATACTATGTTGGATTAGCTTCTATCATGAACATTTATTTTCGCTTATCTAATAGTCATTCTGTTTACATCTCTCTCTCTCTCTCTCTCTCTGTCTCTCTCTATATCTTTCTCTCTTTCTCTTTCTCTCTCTCTCTCTCTTTCTCTCTCTCTCTCTCTCTCTCTCTCTCTCTCTCTCTCTCTCTCTCTCTCTCTCTCT
>BOPN01008267.1:32500-35000 GCA_017312705.2 Penaeus japonicus | reverse complement strand
CTAACTCATAAATCTAGGTGTCTAGAAATACCATTCCCAAAATTTCTAGACTCGGAAAAGGGTGTTTACGTGTCATTATTCAGGATACTCTCTTGTACTGGAATTTCAACCTGTGACAAGACCGATAATTAAACCAAATTACAACTTTTCCACGAAGATCCATATCATGCAATTCCACCATCTAATAATGAGGAGGCGAGATTATTCCACTTCATAAATCACTTTTGGGTAACAGCCTCCACTATTACGTTCGTAATATACAAGCCGTGCACTTGTACCCCCCAACCCACCTACAGAAAAGAACAGAATTTTTCTCATGTATAATTTCAGGTATAAGGTATGCTTCCTAGGCACTGATATCCAAGTTGCCAGGAATTTAGAAACATGGATTATGATTTACTTTGTTCTATTGTCTGACTTCTTTAAGTTGCTTTGACGTATAGGTGAATAAAATTTTCAATTCAATTTTCTTGAGGTTTATACTGTACTAATAGTGTAAACTGTGAATTGAAGAGATATGAACTGAATCTTAAAAAAAAATAACTTCAAAATTACTATGATCTAATTACTCAAGGAAATTTGTTAAGATCTAAAAAAATATGATGATCATTTTCTTCTTATGCAATAAATCAACAGTATTATTTGGAAAGAATTTAAACACTTGTCCTTTTTAGATTTATTGAAAAAAAGAAATCCTGGAATTGTTTTCTTATAACATTGGGCTCCTCTGTCAAACCTGGAGTACCTGACATACACTTGCTAATACCATAAATATGATTCTTCTGAAGCTCAGCACTTTTTTTTTCATATAAATTGCCTGTGCTAAATTATTCCACTGTAAAAAAAAAAAAAATGAAATGATGCCTTCAAGCTACATATTCATCATTATTTATGCAGTTTTGGTCTCTTCAGCGTATTTGTAGTGCAAGTCCTTACAGTCCTGTTCACTGATCTTTACCCATCCATCCTTCTTGATGTGATATACTGGAAAGAAAGGGAGACAAGAGTCAGTCAAGATTACTTGAATGTAAGTCGAGTGAAAAATCTGTGTTTTTTCTCTCATCAAAGATTACTCTTTACACAATGACTGCAGACAATGCAAGCTGAAGACTTTAACACGACATTATTGGTCACCAAATACTTAAAAAGCTACCTCCTATTGCATACTTAATACAAATACTTTTTGATGAGGAAATGGAACAATTTGAAAGCATAAATATGTCTATCTGGTAAATACTGAATTCCATGAAGTGCTTACCTCGTACAACGCCGCCTGAATAAGCATCACGGAAGGTTGCATGATAGATAGCTCTTCTGCCGAGTTCCTGAGCTTCTGTATCCGAGAGGTCCCAGCGGTAACCTGAATCCAGCACACCATAAGCATAAATGGAGCCAGAGCCCACGCTGAAGCTGTTGCCTGGCATACGATTTCCATCATTGTCTACATAGTAGAGGCCAGGACCCTGAAATAGGAATCACAAGAGTATGTTAACTGCAAGACTTCAAAATGTGCAATAAGTATTTCAGTAAAAACTACCATACCTCCTGGCATGCAACCTGCAACTTGTTGCCCAAGAGATGAACTATTCACAGGACATGATAGCTATATATTTTTATAATAATAAACAACATAAACTTCTGCAAAATTGCGTTGCATTATGCTGAATGGAAAATCATGAGAAGTATCAGAATATGATGCTTTACCCTTCAATAAAATAGCTGTTCACCTGTACATAAAAAAAGAACATGGAACAAATAAAAATGCAGAGTTCCACATCACAAAAACGTACCTTCTTGTCCCATCCAGCAATCATGACTCCCATTGAGAGCCCATAGCCTTTGTACTGGTACACCATGTTGGCCAGAAGCTTAGAGGCTGCAGCTACTGAAATACGCTCGCGATTCCTGCAACCAAATTTGGATCTATCAACTTCAAAAGAAGTATTTGGTACAAACTCATCTGTTTTTGGATCTAATGCTCAGATTGGAATAACAATGACCTGAACTAACCATAATACAAGAACCCAAAAGTAAAATCACAAATTTAACTCAATTTCTTATTTATGGCAGTCAAAAATCATTAAGAAGTTTAATCTTCATATAAAAATATATTAGTCTAATACTGTTCAGAAGGCGCATACACACCTAAGTTCATAGAGACGGCACTGTTTGGAAAGGACGCGCTCCCAGTAAGTACAGTCAGCTGCTCCACCTGCCATGGTTCCCAACAGGTAAGGGTTGATTTCAATGATCTTCTTGACATTGTTGGAACCTGTTGAACAAAGAAGTTGAGAAAGATATCATTATTTGCATGTTTTCAAAAACCAAAAAATAAATTTGAATGATGATGCTGATAATAATAATAATAATAATAATAATAATAATAATAATAATAATAATAATAATAATAATAATAATAATAATAATAATAATAGATAAATAAATACCACAGGCGATTTTCTCAAAATTAAATCTAGCAAAGTTTGAAACTTATCACGTG
>BOPN01008267.1:22500-27500 GCA_017312705.2 Penaeus japonicus | reverse complement strand
TAGGTTTAGTTTAAAATCCAAAATATAGATGGCACAAGTGGGAAAGAAAGCCTCAAATGGCACCCACCTGCGGTCTCTACCAAACTGTAACTACAAATGACATACAGCAAGAAACTGAACTCTGGCTCTAAAGTACCAGTGGTGCAGGATAGACTTATGTGCAGTGGCTGCAATTTGACCTTGTATCAGTATGGCTGGTTTGTACTGTAGCACTCACAGCTATGATAGTGGTTGCTTTCTTTTCATCGTCTCAGAGTAAGTGCAAAGAGCATAATGAACTGATAGGGAATTTTAATTGATTGCAGTATTGAGACAGACTGTCTCTCCTGCCTCATAAATTAGTTAACCCAATGCCGCCGGCCGCCGGCCACAGACGGCGATTATATAATATGATAGCACGGGTGCCGTCATACGCCGTCAATGATATAATTGATTTAGGCCTAAGCGTTCGAGAGCCCCGGCATTGATGCCATAAAAGACGAAACGGCCCGGCGGGAATGGGTTAAACATACAAATGATTATCCAAAAAAAATTGAGTATCATAAGTGAATGAAGGAGTGAGAAAGCCATATATATACATGTATATATGTATATAGATATAGATATAGATATATATATATAGATATATATTTATCTGTGTGTGTCGGTGTTCATGTGTTTATGTCCGTATCCGTGTTCGTGCGTCCGTGTGTGTAATGCTACCTCTCTTTGAAATAAATAACTAGAAAATGGATTAATTACACATAGATAAAAATTGTTTTCTGATCTTCACAAAGATATGTGCCTTCATATAAAAAAAAAATCAAGATTGGTAGCATAAAGTAATTTGAAAAGAGGGGGGTCTCCAAAGGTTTTTTATTTTTAAACCATGTCTATAAGCACCTTATCAGTAATACTGGCCCATGTGCATCCTGTCTTATCACTGAGTTCAAGGTCATTTCTGGCACTTTGGTAGTTAAATCTTTCTCTTAAATACAAATTACAAAAAAACTTGGTTTACATCAGTAACAACTTTTGTCTTTAAGAACTACTTTAGAGAATAAAACATATAAACTTTTTCATCTTTGTTTGTGTACTTACAAATGCACCAGAATTATTTGTGACCTAACCTATTTATCACTGTCTTTTGCACCTATAATCAAGGTTGTGGAATTAGATCCATAAATGAAGATGTGATTTACATCGTATTCCTAGGGTAGGTAGATCCATCTGGCTTTAGATTAAATAAAATTCTAAGATGAGTAAGTCTATAGATTATTGGCCAGTTCAAAAAAGTCTGCCTTGTTCTAGCTGAGAGGAGAGAATCCCTAACCCAAATGATACCAGTGTCAAATAATGCTGGTGGAATACTAGCAACAAAACTGCAGAATATGTACATTTATATAGGTACTAGTTACGTAATTTTATTTCTAAATATGGATCTGGTACTCTTCCAATTATGAGAAATTTATAGGGATACATTTACATTCACAAGAAACCTGAGATTGCCTAGTTGTATTTTTTCTCGGTTCAAACCAACATGGAGGCTTCAGGTACACCTCCAAGATCTTCAGTCATTCTGTTACCTTTGGTGAAGAGGAGTGACACTCCACGTGTTTTCTTTCAATAAATATATTTCAGTCGTCATTCCCATGCTAGTCAAGATTAACAATATTTTTAAATCATTGCAGAATGTTTGCACGTGCGGCCTCTACACTGGTGCGTCAGGTGCCCCGAATGGGTGCCAGAGCATACTCTGATGCCCCTATGGCCTTCACATTTGCTTCACAGAACCAGGTAGGATTTTTGTGTATAGTTTAAAAAATTTTCTGCACTCCTTCTTTGTCATACTAGCTTATTAAGTATGATAATTTTTTATTCTATTAAAGTTCCTTGTTTCTCAGTCTATGCTTTGTAAAATATTAGATTGTGTAGTGTCAGTTCATTTTTTTGAGAGGCTAAAGAACAAATCCTTTGATAAATGTCTTCAAATTGAATATTGATTTTATTCATTTTATGTCTTTGTATTGAATGGTACAACAATGTTGCATCAAATTTGGGTTCAGTTTAAACATTGACATACAAATTATGGAAATGTATGAAAATGGAAGTGCCTTGGAGATATTAGAATTAAAAGTTTGATTTTATTCATTAGCACTTGGCTTAATATGTCTTAAGCTTTTTTATTTGTTTTTAATTATATTTTGATTGGTGTATATTCTCTTGACAGGTGTTCTACAACTCGGCTAATGTTAGGCAGGTTGACGTTCCTTCATTTTCTGGAAGCTTTGGTATCTTGCCATCTCACGTACCATCTCTGGCAGTGCTCAAGCCAGGAGTCTTGACTGTTTTCGAAGGTGATGGCACTGCCAAGAAGTTCTTTGTGAGCTCCGGCATTGTTACCATCAACGAAGATTCGTCAGGTATGCAAAAAAAAATGGATTTTCAGTGGATTTTAGTGAAATATGGTAAATAAAATGGTTTGCTTCTTCAACAACATTTATAATGAGAGGATAAAACAAATATTTTCATAATTTTTACTATCTTGCTCTTAACAGTCCAGATCCTGGCGGAGGAAGTCGCTGGTGTTGAGGACCTTGACCTTGCCTCTGCACGCGATATCCTCTCCAAGGCTCAGTCTGAAGCCAATGCTGCTGCAACAGAAGAGGCAAAGGCTCAGGCCTTGATTACTGTTGAAGTTGCAGAAGAGCTTGTGAAGGCTGCCGAGTCAGGCTGAACACTGCCTGTTGTACAAAGTTGACTTATTGTTTTTGACCACCAGTGAATTTTTTTTTTAAGAAGTATATTGTTAAAGACACATTTGTAGAACATACGTACATAGTCATTCACTTTTGTGACTGCCACACGACTTTGAATAGTTCATTCCTCCAAAATATAAGTTGCAACACAATATGCTTCCAGTGGAAGAACAGGACCTTATCAATTGTGTTAGGGTTGTAAAATTTATATGTAAATAAATAAGTAAATTATACCTTCTTTCAGTATGCCCTATAAGGAATATTTTCTGTAGTAATGCAAACATATGTATATTTGTTTCATAAAACAGCCTGAATCCTTAGAATTCATTTAAACTTTTTTTAATCAAAATTTATTATCTAGAAAACAAAAACTAATTTCATAGGTAATAAATGTATTAACTTCCTACTTATAGTTTCTCTGTCTAGAATCTTTTTAACAATGTTGCTTCAGCGAATGGAAAATGTCTGAAAATACTAATCAGGATTGGTTTCATAAACATGTGAAGATTTCATTCAAACTAAAGTTAAAAGCCAATATATTATCTCTACTAATAACCATATTAAGGAAGTGGATATATCTTGTTGCTCCTATTATCATTAATCATTTGAAAATATACTGTTAATGATTTTTAGATGTAAACATGTCATTTGTATTGCAGTAGGAAAGTGGTATTGATAATTGAACTTAAAGCTTATAGAAACCAGTGACATTTCTTACTAGTCCTTGTTTATTTATTTATTTTTTATTTTTCCAAATGGTATATCTTTAGTTCAGTTCTCATGGTGTGGTCTTTCTGTAATATATTTACTTGACACTCGACCACTACTTTGGATAAGTCATGTGATCTCGTACCCCCTTTCGTCATGACATTTACTACCCAATACTTCCGCCGAAGGGACTCACCAGTTGAGACAATGATAAAACGGCTCCACCTCCAACATCCAAATCCCTACATGTATAGCCCCTGACCTCTGACCGAAAGATCATGTCATTATAGATTTTAGGTCGAGAGAGAGAGAGAGAAGACTTCAGATTCAAGCATAAAATTTCAACCCCTGCATACCTATCATAGCCCCATTCTGCAGGTAATATCACGTCGCACTCCACAATGTTGGTACAAGATTGACGAGCTTTGGTGTTCTCTTAAACTTAATTCTAAAATTCTAATGCAGATAGATTACACGTGATGTGAAAATAAACATACCAACAATTGATATATTGAAAGCCTATTAAGCCCAGGTACTGACCAAAATGTAAAAACCTAAATATAAGAAATTAATTTACCCAAAGCCATAAGCCTCCCAGGATGAGGAAACGTGGAAGTCAAGCAACAGTCAAATTTCGTGAAAATTGGTATAACGCAAAACCTTCCCAGTCCAATACAGTGACTCGAAGCTTACGAAAATGATTCTTGCATTATATATCAATCTATTCGCAGATATCCTAATGCTTGTCTTCCACCTGAGGGACATTTATTCGCAAATACCAATCTATGGAATTCATATTCATATACTTGATTAGATTATTAATGTAGTATTTTGTTGGCGAATTGTTACCCTATACGGTCAAACTGTATCACCTATGCCGCTGATCTTTATATATTGGCACCCGCTTGAAAAGAAAAAATAGAACTGCCATAGCGGATTATAAAAAAAAAAACATTACTTGTGATAATATGTAAGATAATATATTTTTTTAAAGTTTGTTCTACCAAACATTTCTATCATCCTGTAATTCCCCATGTTATGTCACTGCACTGTGTGCTTGCTGATATAACAGAAGTTTCATAGCAACTGTTGATATACGTATGTTAGGATAATAGGCTATTAGTAAACCTACTCATTTTCTCTCACGGTGGAACTCCACCATTTCTTATTTTTTCATGGTATGCTTGGCAACCATTACAAAAACTAGACAGTTCTAATTATTTGGAAGTTTATCAAGTTGAAATTAAAGTTCTGACAGATGGTACACTATTATCCAGTTAATATGAGGAATGTTTACACCTCGATGGTAGAATAAAGATACATCGTCTGTAACATAGATACTTTAACCCCGTTGTCTGGGGAGCAAAAAGACTTACCATGAGTCGATAACATGGCTAGATGGAATAGAAAAGTAGCATTGCTAAAGAAACAAAATTATTGTGACACTAAAGCACACGAAATGAAAACTGATCATGAAAAATTCTGTTCTATCTACAGGAACATAAATTTCTCTTTTCTTACATTAACACGGTGATATACACTGCAATGAAATAG
>BOPN01008267.1:0-7500 GCA_017312705.2 Penaeus japonicus | reverse complement strand
TTCAGTACTAATCATTGATTTTTTGTTTCCAATATTAACAGGTTCAGATTAAAATTCATGGGCCATACAATAGAACAGTATATGGCAATGAATTGATGTTGACAATTATTGATCCCTTCTCAAAGTGGATTGTAGCTCAGGCCACCTCTGAGGCTGGGCTAGAAATTCAATGTGCCAAATTTATCTTCGATACCTTCTGCCAGTACGGATTTGCACAATGCCACGTAAGTCTTGGAGGGTAAACTTTTGAGATTAGCAAGATTGAGTATGTAATATTAATGCAAGCATTAATGTAACTTTGCCTATTGATTTGTTGATCTTTTTTTCAGGTTGTTGGAATGACGTCAGAAATGTTTGAAAGGATGCAAGCCTGTTACAAAGAGAAGTTTGATAGCGCTCAAGATGTTTTGAGAACCTTGGTCCCCTTTGATTCTGAAGATGCCCAGCAGAGTTTTCTCTTCACCTTGCAAGAAGAGTCGCATGAATGTGCATGGGCAGGTAAATAAAAGAAATATGCCAGCTGGATTATCGGAAGATATGCAAAATTCTCTTTTTATATTTAACTTTTTTTATTTTTTCATGATCTTTTAAAAGCTTCCACTAAACAGTTTTCTGACATATTCATATAATTTTATCCTTGTGCCTTTGGTAATGGCTTTTTACTCTCTCTTATTATCTCAACTTGAACTTGCTTCTAGGCAACTATAGGCTATAACACTTGCATATTATTCTGCATAGCTTTCTAAATTCTGTTTTGATATTTCTTTCTGATATAATTAAAGTGAGGAAGTTCTGATTATGGTTACGAAAAAAAAAAAAAAAATGGAAATGATAATTTTGAACAATTATTATTCTCAGGTGAAATGCTGGACCATTTTTGTAATGAGAACCCAACAACATGGGATCAGGAAGTGAACAGATACCTCTTCCAATTCCGAACCACGACAGCATCATTTGGTGGAGTCACACCTTTCAATGTCATGTTTGCGCGGAACCCTACAGGTTTGTATGGCAGCTAAACAAGAACTCAATTGAATTAAAGGAATGAGTTTCATTGTATAGGGAGATGTAAAATCCTATTCCCTTTTTCAATGGCTTAAATTTTCTGCAGGTTATGTTAGTGAAGAAGAGAAGGAAAACATCAATATTCTGGAGGAGGAGAAGGCACTAGAGGTTCCTGCCAAAAGAAGAAGACTGCAGAGTTCTACACTTCAGGTATGGGATAAGATGTAATACTATTTTATGATTCAGATATGGTGTTCATAATATTCAAACAACTTATAAGTAAGTATAAGGCAAAGTATTGACATGAAGAAGAAAAAGTTTCTGTTTTAAACGTGTTTAGTAAACTATTGAAATATCAGTGTGGGAATGCATTGTAACACAGTCTTTGGTTTTTATCTATGTACACAGAATTTCAGTTTATTTGAATGATGTATTTCTTTACAGCTGGTACTCTCATTCAGAGGCTGTGTTCTTAATTTTAATATAACATTTAATATGAATAATGAAAGCACCTTATTCAGTATAAGTTTAATTATTTACCAAATAATCATCTCGGTTGTTTTAATCAGATTGGCCTAGATTTGTAGAGTTATCTTGTTGAAATAACATATTATTTTATATTTGGCTTCATCCAACAGTGTCGTCATTGCCATGAAACCTTCACCAGTAAGATCAGCTTCCGCATTCATCAGCGAAAGCACACTGAGGAAGCTCGGAGAAGAGGTACTTTAGATGGTGAAGAGCCTCTGAGACCTGTTTTGCAGGAAAAGAAACCACAGCCGCGGAAAATTCTTACAAGGAAAAGGAGAAGACCCTTTGGGAGAGGTAAGGAAAATAGGGGATATTATACTTACTATTCATTAACCCATTATTATTTGTCTTTGGTTTCTTGCTTATCATGAACTTTTGGACGTGTGATGTTGTTGTTTTGTTGTAGGTTGATATAGAGATATTTATTGCAGTAATTTTTTTTCCAGGTCCAGAAAGACTTTTAACGCTAGCCTCCTCTGATTGGTCTGACCAACAGAAGGACAGTGTACCCCATGATGAAAACAGACAGCAGCTCACACGTAATACAGTAGTCGCTGTCAAAGCACTCCTTAATGCAACAAAAGAAGAGAGAAGTAAAAGAGGAAAATACATCAAATACACACCAGAGTTACGGGATGAAATAGCTCAGTATGCGCTTACACATGGAAATCACGAAGCTACTGTGTATTGGTCGCATAGACTTGGTGGTACAGTGAGTGAAAGTACAATCAGGAACTTCATTAAAACCTATAAAAGCTATACTCCAGAAGTGAAAGAAGAAATAGGAAAATTTGCTTTTCAGTATGGTGTAGAAGGGGCATCAAGACATTTTTCTGAGAAATTAGGTCATGAAGTTAGAAAAGGCATTGTGAGAAAATTTAAAAAGAATTATTTAAAGAAATTTCCAGAGATGGATGACATTAGTAGTGATCTTCAGGTTGGTACCAGTGGAAGAAGAGTGAATTTAACTGGAACATCTGCAAGGCAAAAGAGATCATTTTCTCTTCAAATGAAGGACGAAATTGGGAGATATGCAACCCAATTTGGTATCACTGCTGCAATACAACATTATTCTGAAAAACTTCAGTTCCCAGTGAAAGAGTCCACAGTGCGAAAATTTAAAAAACAGTTCATAGACCGGGGCAATGTTGGTAATGCTGTTGGCGGTGGGAATGCTGGGGAAAATACTGGTGTTGTTGGTACTGGCACTGTTTTGACAGATCAGCAAGCAGCAGCTCCTCAGACTATTGATGTCTTACACCCATCGCTTTCCGTACTCAATGCACCGGCTGTGTCAGGGACAGTAAATGTAAGCACAGCCAATAATTTTGTATACCAGCATCCCTATCACCTCAATATGACCCCAGGGCCACAAACAAACACAGTACTTCCAATGAATCATAATTCTTTAGCATTCCATCAAGGCAGTGTAATCAACCAGGGTATGACTGCTTCCCTTTCATATCAACAACCAGGAACTGCACCAGCATCCTCCGTAATTATGAACCAGAGTTTCACTCATCAAGCTCCAACGGGCTTCCAGCAAGGTTATGTAGGTGGCTTTGCCCAGGGTGGAGGAACTGGTGGCTCAGTAACTCATGGAGGACAGATAGCGCCCCTGGCTGTAACACATACTAGTGTAGCTGCAACCAGCATGGCACATTCTCCATTACCACTTACCATGAGTGGGGCTCCAGCCACACATCTGTCTCAACTAGCTCATCACACAGTGGGTCCTCCCATTAGCCAGGCCCATCTAACCCAGGCACCTGCAGTGCCACACACAGTAACTAATGGAGGTCAGCATCCCACACATCACCAGCTCATAACAACCTCATTCCATCAGCCTCTTAGTGGGTCACTCAACTTTGAAGGAACTCTTCATGCACAAACACAAGCAAGTCTAAACAACGAACCCATAAGCCTCATGAAAGAAACACATGACCAGGGTGCAGGAGTCAGCTTAGGAGGTCAAGGAGATGATAGCCTTCATGGATCTGCTGCTGCTGCTGAAGCTGCTGCCACTCAGCAAAGCTTAGCTCACATGGGTGAACAAGCAGCGCCATCAGATGCTCCAGATTCAATCTTGGGCTTGGAGACAGAGGATGAATATAGTGATCCACCCACTCCAAAGAAGAAGAAATCAAGGAGTAGCATCAAGATAAAAAAGGAAGTCATTGGGTTAAGTAAAAGAGGAAACTATGCTTCCTACAGTCCAGAACTTCGTGCAGAAATTGGAAGATATGCTGTAGAACATGGCAATTTGGCAGCAGTTCAGCATTTTAAAGAAAAATTAGGGTTTGAGATACCCGAGAGTACTGTTAGGGGTCTCAAGGACAAGTATTTAATTAAACGAGTCAGAGGAAAAAAGGAAGTCATTTCAATAGGCTTTGCACAGAGAGGAAGACCAATGAGATTAGGAAAGTATGATGAAATTGTCCAAGACTGCATTCGAGAGTTGGTCAAAGATGGAGAAAAGGTAATTAAATTCATCTCATTTATTTGTTATATTGGTAAACCTGAATTTTACCATGGTGAGCTTTTCCATTATACATAGATATACTGATTGAGATATATTAGATATATAGATATGAAAATATACAAATTACCCATAATTAGAATATGTAATATGTTGAAAAATAACTTTCTCTTTTTTTTAATCTCCAGGTATCATCATTCCTTGCAATTGCCACTGCCAAACAAGTGCTTATGCAGTATGATCCCAACTTATTAGAAGAAAATGGAGGACCTGTCAAGTTGAATCCTACATGGGCTAAAAGTTTCCTGAAGCGCATTGGACTGCACCAACTAGCTTAAGATCGACCTCTTCTTAATTGTGTAAAATAAGTGCAGTAGTTTTTATAAAAGGTGTTGCTGAATAAAAAAAGTTAATTGACATGTGGGTTACCACATCATAGCCTTTCCTTCAGGATGCAAACATTTAGGATTATGGAAAATGAAGCTGACAGAGACTACCTCTTGCTACTACCTCTTCTATCAAGTGCACAAGATTGGTTGTAAAAAAATTATATATATCAAACATATTTTGCATTCCCTATGTTTTACTTTCATACATAATTTTAAGAAATCTCAGGAGCTGCTAATTAGAACCTTATCTCAGTTTGGGAAAAGCCACAGTATGTGGATGTATTACGGGTTAATGAAGATATGTTGTTATCATTCTATGTTAAATGATCTGATAATTTTATAATCTTCATTTGGCTGCTATTAGTGGATCAACAATCAGAAATCATGATGTAACTCAGCATTGTTTTAAATGCAGTGAATGATAAAGAATTGGATATTGTCATTTCCTTCAGACCATGGTCTTGCAATGCACTCTGTTCTTGAGAAGACTCGGATGTGTATTTGGCAAATTGATAAAATCCATTGTTTGGTACTGTACAAGACCATGGTCATTTTTATTTTTCATATAGGAAATAGTGACTTAGTGACGTTTTGAACACTAAATAGAAAATTGTATTTTAATTATAGTTTTTATGATTGTATTTTAATCATACTTTATATTGCATCACATCACATCTTGGCATGTGTAACTTTATATTATATCATTAATATGGTTGCAATGAGCAGCTGCTGCTCAAGTGATATGTTGGTTCGTTTGTAAATTAAAGATTACTCAATAAGTTTAATGAAACTAAAGAAGGTGAAGTTTGACTGAACCTTGGAATAAAAAATGCCTAAGCCCTACATAAGCAGTTTGTAATAATCATCCATTCCATAATTGTTCAAGGCATTTTCACGATTATGACCTACGTGTTTTTATAATTTAATTTCAGGGTTCATGTGTGACATCTTATTACCCTTTATATTATAATCTGAAGGGGAAGAGAAAGAAAATAGGTTTTCTGCTGTTCTTATCCGGGTTTGGGAGTGAAGAGAAAGGGTTTGAGGATGAATCGGCTCAGTGGAGAGATCATAAACACGACAATGATTGAAACAGGTGGGTGTCTTACCAATGGGAGAGGAAATGTAGGATTACAGAGCAGGATTATTGTTTTGTTTACTCCCATTACAGGTAATGTTGATAGATAATGTCAATAGGGTTAGTATGATTAAGGTAAATAATAATGATTGCAATTATAAAAGGACTCAGATATAATTGAAATAATAATAATACAGCAATCTAGAATCGATATTGTGAACCCTCTGATATCTCCAGTTACCGACGATAATGTGATAGGTTAATGAAGCGTCATTTTAAATAGCACAATAGAAAGACAAACAAATATGATAGTATCGCTAATTATCAATAATGATGAGAATATGTAGTTATAATTTCAATGATGACAAAAATCTAATTGATATTAATTGTAAGCAGTATGAATGTATACAAAAGTCGCCACCCAAACTTTATTTTAGGATATAAAATTAAATAAAACCGTCGGCTTTCAAACTAATGATAATATGGTTCGGCAACGTCAGTGTTTAATACAACTGGGATTAGGTCAGGAGTTGGGCCGACAATCGCCTTTGCCCGTATATCTACCGTATATTATGATTAATCATTGTTCCCTTGACCCCATCCACTATTGCAATTGCTATCTCGTTGATTTCGTCCTGTATTTCAATAATTCTCCTACTTCACCTGAAACCTTATTCTTCACTGACTGCTAGTTCCTTTTAGTGTATGTCGTGCCTGGTGCATGATAAGAGACATTAAACTATGCGGTTAGCCAACCGTTGGATTTATCCTCTGGCTGACGTCGGCCAGACCAGCAGAGTGGACGTCCAACCGCCGGTGGCAGCCGACGTCCTGACAATGTCATGACTGACAACGTTGGCACCTGACATGCTAACGGCTGACGTCTAATCGACGTCAGCAAACCGTCGGCCCCATCGTTTGGTTGACGATGGTTCTGATTGACTCAGAACTTGGGTCTTTTTTAAACGTTCTTGTTTTGTGGCCATCAAATCTAAAGAAGTATGACCGACGCTGTGTAGACAGACAAAAAGTTGTTTAAATATATATAGTCAACCAGAGGCAAGAAAATAAAACACTGTGGGACTAGTGATAACTACCATTTTCAAGTATAGTTTCGATTAAGTTAATATAACACAGGACACTAGGGTATGGCAAAAATCAATAAAACAAATTTTGATTCATAGGCTTCACACTGAATGCTTGAGATCCGGGCGCAGCATTTCAACTGGTTACCCTGAATATGTTCCTAAATCGGGATTTTTTTTTTATTACTGCCTAAGCACCATTGTCATAACTTTTGTTTATAACATTTTTGTGTTCTCTATTAATTTTTGACAAGCATATTTGTACGCAGGGTCAACGGAAACTATTTTGTGCGGCGGGAACAGCTTTTCAATTATAATAATAATACTGATGATAACGATAATAATATGATAATGATAGTAGTATCGATAAGAACAATAATGATAGTAATTATGATGACAATATATGATAATGATAATAGTAATAGATAACGATGGTGATGATGATAAGAAAGATAATACTGATAATAGCAAGGATAATTGTAATATAATGGTAATGAAAATGATGATAGTAGTAGTGATAACAATAACAGTAATGATAATCTTTTTCGGGTGTCTTGTTATCAAATGCCGTAGAAGGTTCATGGTGCACTGTCCCTCCATCTTCTATCTCTTGCGATCTCGCCCAGCTGTTTTCCATCTATAGACATCCAATTTCTTCGTCATCCAATCTAACATTTTCGATCTTTGTCTTCCATTTGCTCTTTTTCCCAGACATTTCAGCTTCCATGATATTTCTATATATCCCTCCAAAATTATCTTTGTTACGTGACTCATAAGACTAAATTGCTCTGTGTTTTGCGATCTATTGTTCCAGGATTTTTTGGTAGAGCAATAAAGCTAGACTTGAGGAATGATAATAGTGATGGCAATAATCATCAATATTATGATGATAATAACAATACTAATGATCATGATAATAATAATGATAATGAT
>BOPN01008266.1:45000-47505 GCA_017312705.2 Penaeus japonicus | reverse complement strand
TCTCTCTCTCTCTCTCTCTCTCTCTCTCTCTCTCTCTCTCTCTCTCTCTCTCTCTCTTTCTCTCTCTCTCTCTGTCTCTCTCACTCACTCTCACTCTCACTTTGTATATTCTAAAAGCAGGAGCTTTGTAATCATTGTACTTTATATCGTTACACACAGTCAACCAGCTTTAGGGTTTTTGATGACAGGGTTGAAGGGGCACCATTGAAAGGTCCGAGGGGGCACCATTAGAAAGGTTGAAAGGGCACCATTGAAAGGTCCGAGGGGGCACCATTGAAAGGTCCGAGGGGGCACCATTAGAAGGGTTGAAATGGCACCATTGAAAGGTCCGACGGGGCCATGGCAAAGACTTAAGAGGCAACCTTAAGAAAAGCCGAAGGGTTACCATTAGAAGGACCGAAAGGGTACTACTACCAAGACTTAAGGGGAAGGAAGCACCATTAGGGAAACCAAAGAGGTACCATTATAGAAGCAAATAGGGGTACCATTGGTAGATGCAAAGGGGATTCGGCACCATTAGAAGAACTTGATTGGCACCATTATCGTAAATACAGGGCATTATCTATCCGTAATCCCTGCCCTTTATTTACGTGTCATTATAAAGCAAGAAACAAACCTGAATTTTAACTCGCTTTTTTTTTTTTTTTTTTTTTTTTTTTTTTTTTTTTTTTTTTTTTTTTTTTTTTTTTTTTTGAGAAATAAATACAAGATTCTTTTAGGCTCAATTAGAAAACTTCTTAATCCAGAGGGACTCAAGTCAAATGTTTATCTTGAGGCTTCTTATATAATATATATAAGGAAAGAAAATATGTAATGATGTCTTTCAAGATTAGCAAAAGAAGATAAGCATATTTACGAAGCGGGTTTCAGCTTCATTAAGTTAATTAGCATTATCATGGTGGCCTTTTATAATGTTGAGAGGAATGTCTTTTCGTTTTGCTCTTTTCCTTATTACTTTAAGTACATAAACACACACACACACATATATATGTATATATATGTATATATATATAATATATATATATATATATATATATATATATATATATATATGTATATATATATATATATATATATATATATATATATATATATATATATATATATATATACATATGCATATATATATATGCATATATATATATATATATATATATATATATATATATATATATATATATATATATATATATATATGTATATATATATATATATATATATATATATATATATATATATATATATATATATATATATATATATATATATACATAGTCAAGGTTCAGTGCCAATGATCAGAACAGCCAGGTCGACAGAAAGGCACCAGAACAAACATGGGTTTAATACGAGGCTATACATCAAATACATACACAGAGTATAAGTAAAGGACACATCAACAGGGCAGGATTTGAAGGTCAGAGGTCACATGGCGGAGAGGAGAACGGTTGACCCGACCTGACCTGGAGGGAGGGAGGAGTGGGTAACCTCCACACACCGAGGTCAGGGCGAGTATTGACGGTGCCAGCGTAGAGGAAAGGGGCGGCGCTTACCCATCATATCCACCAATCAGATTGCAGGCTGCATCTGACGTGCAGTGCAACCTCCCCGTGGGTTACGTGGGTCACACTAGCGCGCCTGCACCCACGCACACGGTCTTATTCCCTTACACTAAGTACCACTTCATAATAGTCAGTTCTTTTTCACGTAGAACATATAAATATTTATCAACTGATCTCATAATTGTGACATAAGTTTTCATATATATATATATATATATATATATATATATATATATATATATATATATATATATATATATATATGTGTGTGTGTGTGTGTGTGTGAGTGTGTGTGTGTGTGTGTGTGTGTGTGTACAAAAACATATGTGTGTGTGTAAGAACAAATGTGTACAAAAACATACGTGTGTACAAAAACATGTGCGTACAAATCCATACAGAAAGCTAAAGAAACAAACACACGAAGATCTAACCCCGCAGCATCCCCAACCCCCCAGCCCCCCCCCTCCTCCCGTCCTAAATCCCGCGGCGTGCGTCCCCCGGATCTTCCTCCCAGCGGCGGCGGCGGCGTCGAAGGAGCGGAGGCAGAGGATCGGCCGGGATTATGTCCACGCCCCCTGACAAGCCGGCGGGGAGAAGGGTCCGGGAAACACGGGCGGGCTTTTCGCTGCCCGTGAAATTCGTCCTTTCGTCCCCCTTTTTTTTTTTTTTTTTTTGTTTTTTTTTTTTTTTTTTTTTTTTAAGGGGGAGGGGAGTGGGGTAGAGAGGGATTAGGGGGGAGGGGGGAGGGATAAGAGGGTGGAGGGTGGGAGGGATAAGGGGTGGAGGGGTGGTGATGGGGTGGGGGGGAGGAGGGAGGGATAAGGGAGGGGAGGAAGGATGAGGGGGTGGGTGAGGGATGGATAAGGGGTGGAAGAAAGGGGAGGGATAAGGAGGTGAAGGGGGTGGGGTGGAGCAATACTAATGATGACATTGACAGGAACAATAA
>BOPN01008266.1:25000-30000 GCA_017312705.2 Penaeus japonicus | reverse complement strand
TGATAATAGTAATAATGCTAATAATAATGAAAATAATAATAATAATAATAATAATAATAGTAGTAGTAGTAGTAATAATAATGATGATAATAATAACAACCAAAACTAAACAATATATACAAAAAAAAGTATTTTGTAACTAGCCTCTGCCGGGATTCGAACCCGTGGTTCCGCCTGCCAAGCGAAGATGCGAACCACTGTGCTACAGAGACAGATAAAGGAAGGGAGGTCAGAGGTCATTATATAGTCATGAGAAATACAGTGGCGATGGGATAGAAACAATGCGTGTGCTCATGGTGACACTAATAATAATGATCATGATGGTACTTCGGATAATAAGGATGATGGTGATGACGATAACTGGTAATGGTAATGATGATGGTGATAATGTTCATGATGATGAAAAGAAGGATGAGAATAATAATAATGATAATAATCGTATTATTATCTCTCTCTCTCTCTCTTTCTCTCTCTCTCTCATAACATCATTGTTTCGGTAATGATGATAAACATGATGATGGGAATAGTAATAGTGATAATCATCATTATAATGATAGGAATAATGTTGATAGAAATGATCATAATGATAGTAATAATGATGATGATGAAAAAATATGACAGCAAATATGATACCAAAGATAATAGAAATGACTATAGGATTATGATGATCATACCAATGATAATGACAATGATAATGATAGGGATAATGATAATGATAAAAGAATTTCACAATGATATTGATAATGATGATGAAAGCAATAGTAACAATAATGATGAGAATAACTATGATCTTTGTGATAATAAAGATCATAAGAAAAGAAAAGGTATTGATAATGTTGATAATGATATTGATGACGATATTGATAATACTGATTATGATAACGATGATACTGATGATCATAAGTAATTGATAGAGTAATAATGATAACAGCAATAATCATGATGATGATAATGACAATGCTATGGATAATTATAATAATAATAATGAAGATGATGATGATAATGATAGTGATAATGAAAATAGTAATGATAAAACAATATCAAAAATTATAGTAATGATAATAATGATAATAACAATAATAACAATAACAACAATAATGATTATGTAAAGACAATGATGATAGCAATAATAACAATAATGATAATAATAAAGATAATGATCTTTATTAACGATAATGGCAATACTAATAATAACAATGATAATAATGATCATGATAATGATAATTATAATGATAGTAATGTTGATGAAACTGATGATAATGACTGTAATGATAACGATAATGAAAATTATAACATAAAAAATAACATTAATAACAGTAATAATGATAGTAGTTATAAAGATAATGGTAACGATAATAAATGATGATGATAATGATAATGATGAAAACAATAATGATAAGAATAAGAATAATGATAATGATAACAAGAAGAAGAAGAATGAAACAAATATACTAGCCTCTGCTGGGGATTGAACTATTACCAATGGCTTTGGGATTCGGAAATGATAACCACTGCGCCACAAAAATCAAGCAGTGTGGATAAACTTGCATAAATACCGAAGATATACAATGGTGATGTTAATGATGATGATGGTGGTGGTGGTGATGAAAAGGATGAGGATGATGGTGGTGGTGGTGGTGATGATGATGGTGGTGGTGGTGGTGATGATGATGGTGGTGGTGGTGATGAAAAGGATGAGGATGATGATGATGGTGATAATGGTGGTGGTGATAATGTTGATAAGGATGATGATGTTGTTAATGATGATGATGGTGGTGGTGGTGGTGGTGATGTTGTTGTTAATGATGCCACGATGATGATAATATAATGATGATGATGTGCTGTATTCTAACTTTCCGAGTTAGGTGATCTTATGTTCCAAGAAAATCATTATAGTGAAAACACGAAAATAAAATAAAAAGGGACAAAAAAAAAAAAAAAGACAGACAAACATGAACACAACACGAACATATTTACAAAAAAAAAAAAAAAAAAAAAAAAAGTGTTGGTCTTCGGGTCCTCGCTTCAACGGGTCAATTGCGAGAATCACGCTGGTTGAGACCAAAGACCTACATCAACACGAGCGACCTGCTTCCTCTGAGGTCATGTCAGGTCATGGCTTGACCTGGTTTCAGCAGGAATGACTGATGTACTTTATCAATTGAGATGTTGCATATATATTGATGGTGGTGCAATAGTTTCATTGTGACTGTCGTGCTTATGGGGATGATATTGATAACTATTTATCCTTGATCATCAATAATGATATTGATAATTATGATCAAAATAGTAATGATAGTAATACCTGTGATGATAAAAGATGATACCAATAATACAAACAATAGATATAATAATAAAACAAAAATGAAAAAAACTGATAATAATAACAATGATGATAATAGCAACAATAAAAAGCAATACACTGTAACAACAACAACAAAACCACAAAAAAAAATTTATAAAGGTCCCTTCAACATGCAATTGCTACACTCTCTGGCAAAACATAGTGTGCAACATCTCCAGACATCAAGCATCAGGCCGATTGTGTTTGAAGGGAATTCAAGAAGAATGATAATGACAATGATGATAATAATGAGTATGAAAATGATAAAAATGATAATTATGCTGATTATTATAATAGTAATGAATTATAATGATAGTATTATTATTATTATCAAAATTATGATAATAGTAATAACAATAATAGTTATAGTAATAATGACAGTGATAACAATAATGATGATAATAGTAAGAATAATAATGATATTAATAATAATAATGATAATGACAATAATAATAGTAAAAAATATATTCAAATAAACAGTGATGGCAATAATGATAATAATAATGACAATGAATAATGATAATGATAATGAAAATAACAATAATAATGGTAATAATAGGAATAAAGATGATATAGTAATGATAATGATGATGATAGCAATGATTATGGTAATAATAACAATAATGATGATGATAGGAATGATTATAATAATGATGATAAAAAAGATAACGATAATAATAAGAATGATGATAATAATGATGATAATAAAAATAATGATAATAAAAATAATGACAATAAAAATAATGACAAAAATAATGACAATAATAGTGATGACAATGAAAAATACTTACCACAATAATGATAAGAATGAAAATGATGATCATGATGACAATAGTGATATTAATGATTATATTAATGAAAATGATGATGATAATAATAGTACTAAGGATAATTAAGATGATGATAATGATAATAATAATAATGATGATAACAATAATGATAATTATGATAATGATACTGATGATGATGATGATAATAATAATAATAATAATAATAATAACAATAATTATAATGATAATAATGATAACAATAATAACAGTAATGATAATAATAATAATAATAATAATAATAATAATAATAATGATAATAATAATAATAATGATAATGATAATGATAATGATAATAATAATAATGATAATAATAATAATAATAATAATAGTAATAATAAAAATAATAACACAAACTAAACAGTATATACAAAAAAATATTTTTATTTTCTAGCCTCTGCCGGGATTCGAACCCGTAGCTTCCGCCTGCCAAGCGAAGATGCGAACCACTGTAAAGTGGCAGAGACAGATAAAGGAAGGGGAGGTCAGAGGTCATTATAAGGTCATGAGAAATACAGTGGCGATGGGATAGAAACAATGCATGTGCTCATGGTGACACTAACAATAATGATCATAATGGTACTTCGGATAATAATGATGATGGTGATCACAGTAAGTGGTAATTATAATGATGATCATGATGATGAAAAGAAGGATGATGATAATAATAATGATGATAATCGTATTATTCTCTCTCTCTCTCTCTCTCTCTCTCTCTCTCTCTCTCTTTCATAACATCAATATTTCGGTAATCATGATAAAGATGATGATGGGAATAGTAATAGGGATAATCATCATTGTAATGATAGGAATAATGATAAATGATAATGGTGACGCCATTAATGCTGATGATAACAATATTAGTAATAGTAACAATTATAATAAATTAGTAATGATAATGATAATGTTCATGATGATGAAAAGAAGTATGATAATTATGATAATAATAATCGTATTATTACCTCTCTCTCTCTCTCTCTCTCTCTCTCTCTCTCTCTCTCTCTCTCTCTCTCTCTCTCTCTCTCTCTCTCTCTCTCTCTCTCTCTTTCATAATATCATTATTTCGGTAATGATGATAAACATGATGATGGGAATAGTAATAGTGATAATCATCATTATAATGATAGGAGTAATGTAAATTAAATGATCATAATGATAGTAATAATGATGATGATGAAAAAAATATGACAACAAATATAATACCAATGATAATAGAAATGACTATAGCATCATGATGATCATATCAATGATAATGACAATGATGATGATAGGGATAATGATAATGATAAAAATAATTAGTAATGATATTGATAATCATGATGAAGGCAACAGTAACAATAATGATTAAGTCTATAATCATAGCTATAACAAAGATTATAAGAAATAAAAATAGTAACAGTAATAAAAGAAGTAATAATGTTGATAATGATAATGATAATGATGACGATATTGATATAACGGATTAGGATAACGATGATAATGATGATCATTAGTAAATGATAGAGTAATGATAAAAGCAGCAATGATCATGATGATGATAATGACAATGGTAAGGATAATGATAAAACTAATAATGAAGATAATGATGATAATAGTAAGATTGATAATAAATACGATAATAATGATAATGATAGTGATGATGAGAGCTAACGATTATGATAATAGCATAATTATGATAATGATGATATAATAATAATGATGATAATAATGATGATGATAAAAATAATGTTAATGTTAAAATAGTGAATATAATAGTGATGGCAATGAAAAATACTTGCCACACTAATGATAAGAATGAAAATGATGATCATCATATCAATAGTGATATT
>BOPN01008266.1:5000-20000 GCA_017312705.2 Penaeus japonicus | reverse complement strand
CTCACCCCCACCCCCCCGCCACGCTCAGACATGAATGAAAAAACGAGCCAAACAAGCAGGTAGACGCGCCCCACTTCTTTACGCCTCGCGCTAGATTCCTTTTCCTGCTTTTCTTATGCTATTATCTCTTAATTTTCACCCATTTTTTCTCTAATAATAATAATAATAATAATAGATGTTTGGAACACACCGACAGACCGGGAATCGACTACGCTACCGTCGACACCGGATTTCCCCGCCTGTTTACACGTGTTGTGATAGTGTTTATTGCTGTGATCATTGTGCTGTAGTGAATAGTTCTATCGTTCACCATAACGGCAGACTATCTGCGTTATGGAATAAACTCCAATGTTCAAACCCTGTGTCTGGCATCACAACCTTATTTGTTCTTAGTTCCAATAGACTAAGACAACCCTCACGGTAACTGGCGTGCTTAGATGATGATAATAAGGATGATGCTGTCATTATTTCATCATGATCATCAATAATGATATTGATAATTATGATCAAAATAGTAATGATAGTAATAACTGTGATAAAGATGATGATGATGATACCAATAATACAAACAATAGATATAATAATAAAACAAAAAAGAAAATACTGATAATAATAACAATGATGATAATAGCAACAATAAAAAGCAATACACTGTAACAACAACAAAACCACAAAAAAACTTTATAAAGGTCCCTTCAACATGCAATTGCTACACTCTCTGGCAAAACATAGTGTGCAACATCTCCCCAGACATCAAGCATCAGCCGATTGTGCTTGAAGGAATTCAAGAAGAATGATAATGACAATGATGATAATAATGAGTATGAAAATGATAAAAATGATAATAATGAGTATGAAAATGATAATAATGAGTATGAAAATGATAAAAATGATAATTATGCTGATTATTATAATAATAATAATGAATGATAATGATAGTATTACTATTATTATCAAAAATGATGATAATAGTAATAACAATAATAGTTATAGTAATAATGACAGTGATAACAATAATGATGATAATAGTAAGATTAATAATAACGACAATGATAATGATAATGACAATTATAGTATTAAAAAATATACAAATATTTACCTCCCGGTCAGGGAGGTAAATATTTGTATATATTAAAATGCGTTACTGCATTCTACCATCTTCTCACATTAAAAAATATATTCAAACAAATAGTGATGGCAATAATGAAAATAATGATGACAATGAATAATGATAATGATAATGAAAATAACAATAATAATGGTAATAATAGGAATAATGATGATATAGTAATGATAATGATGATGATAGCAATGATTATGGTAATAATAACAATAATGATGATGATAGCAATGATTATGATAATGATGATAAAAAAGATAACGATAATAATAAGAATGATGATAATAAAAATAATGACAATAAAAATAATGACAATAATAATGATGAAAATGAAAAATACTTCCCACAATAATTATAAGAATGAAAATGATGATCATAATAACAATAGTGATATTAGTGATGATAGTAATGACAATGATAGTGATGATAATAGTACTAAGGATAATTAAGATAATGATAATGATAATAATAATAATGATGATAATAATGAATAATCTCTAACCTCTGCCGGGATTCGAACCCGTAGCTTCCGCCTGCCAAGCGAAGATGCGAACCACTGTGCTACAGAGACAGATAAAGGAAGGGAGGTCAGAGGTCATTATATAGTGTAGTGTTGGTCATTTTAATTATCCTTTTATATTGTATATATATTTATCTTTTTATTCGTTATTTCATACTCTCCCATTATGCACCATACTTTTCAAAAATAAGAAACGAGGAAAAATATAAGAAAACCACACTTAACAATAATTCCTTATTATTAATTCCCAATACCAAACATGTACATACATAGTTTATTTCCACACTGAGCCTATGTACTTAACCGTGAAATTGAGACTAAATTTGCCATAATGGTGTTACTTAACCTTCACAGTATAAGTTCTCCCTCCGTCAAGCGCAGCCAAGGTCGGTCTACCGGCTTGACATTTCGGCCAGTCCAAGTTACATTTAAGCGGGGGAGTCCAGTCTCCTGCAAATTCCCGCTTTGTTTTCGTCACAAGAATTAACATAAGGTAACGACCAAGGTGTAGTTTTCCAGCGGCAAGACTTGCATAGGCCTGTTCTATGGTCGTTAAGTAGCGGCACCGATACTTCGTCGCATAATTCACAACAACTCCTCGGGGGCACTGGAGAGCGTAGCCTCGGCTCGTCCGGAAGATGTCCACCGTCATCCTCGACTCGGGAGTTGAAAACCGTTCCAGCTCCATATCCCTTCCAGTGGACCAGGGCCCTCTCACGGCTGGTAGAGTTCTGGCGCTGGGACACCAGTCAGGCGGGATTCAAAGTCGCAGACGAGGCGGAGCGTCAAGAAGATTCAGAACAGGATCAGTATAACAGGCAGTACAGATACTCGACATTCAAGATCTGGAACAGACTCCAGACTTCGCCAAAGTTACAATCACCATACAACAGTAAATCTGAGGGAGAAAATAAGTTTAGTAACAGGATCATTGCAAAATATATCTCGTATCACTGTTAAAATCTATATAGACTCAGCGGGACCTTGAGACCTTGTTTTCATAGTGTGTTTCCTGGCTTTGCAAGACTAAGTAACGTTCGAGAAATAGGATCAGATTCTACAAAAACCTCTGCTTCGTCAAGATTTTCGTCTAACACTAGTTCCTCTGAGGGATAGAATCGCTTTAGTTGATTGAGATGCACCTTGTGCTCTAGGGGAACACCAAAGACACTTTTGATTATAAAAGTTACAGGTCCAGTTCTCTTTGTGATACGATAGGGACCTGACCATTTAGGTGCCAAGGCTCTGCTTGTACCCTTAATAACCGAATAGTTCCTTTTAAGCACCAAAGCACCAACGTCTATATTTGCAGGTTTCACACGCTTATCATGGTATCTGTCATTCGTTGCACTGGGCTAGTTGAGAATGTGTTGCAGCAGTTTTCCATGCCATTTGCAGTTTACGTAGTGTATCAAAGGTTCCGTCCTCATCATACCTTGTAATTCTACTTATCAAACCAGATGGAGGGTTACAGTTATGTCCTGTGAACAAATACAAGGGAACAGCATTAACAGACCTGTGAATGGCAGAGTTCAGTGCATATCTTACATAAGGCAGATACTCATCCCAAGATAGTGGAGATTCTTCAGAGAGAATAGATAGCGAATCTTTTATTGTCCTATGGGTCCGTTCAATCATACCGTTAGAAGATGGATGGAATGGTGTTGTAAGTGACGTTTTTATCTGAACCAATTTGCAGACTTCCGAGAATAGTCTATTAGTAAACTCGGAGCCATTATCAGTAACCAACACCTTTGGAGCTCCAAATAAAGTCACGTATTCCTGAACAAAAGCATTTGCTACCGTCTCTGCTTGCTTATCCGGCAAAGCTATCAGTTGGACGTACCTACTAAGATGGTCCACGATTGATAAGACATAGCGTTTACCCGAGTAAGACTGATAGAGGTCCATCAGGTCTGCACTGACACGATCCATGGGTTCTTTTACTTCTGGCATCGAGTGTAGGCATGCATGACGTTTTTGTACTCCCTTCCTTCGTTGGCATGCAGAGCATCTTTGAATGTAGTCTTTCGTAAACGACAACTGGTTTGGGAAAAAGAACATGGATGTTAGTCTGACGTACGTACGAAATATTCCTTGATGGGCAGCCATAGGGAATATCATGAACTAGGCGAAGAGCTGTACACGCAGTCATTAGGGTGGACACTAATCTGTGGGTTATCTCGTCTTCTTTGTGTCTAAGATGATAGAGAATTCCATTTTCCATTTCAAACTCATGAATGGGAGCTGATAACTTACGTTTAGGTAGTTCTCCTCCCTTCAAGATATTCTATTGCTTTGCTCTCCATTGGGGTCTTTTCATTTGTAGCTCACGAAATTCAAGCTGGATCAACATTTTCAAGATCATGCTTTGCAATACTTTGCTCAAAAAGAACTGGCAGAAGATGCCTCTTCCTGTTTATATTGAATAGTAATTGAGTTCAGCAAGTTCTATACTCCATCTTGACATGCGAGGGGATTTTGTTTGCTTCTTAAAAATATGAGTCAATGGAGCATGGTCAGTGTGTATACTGAATGATCTACCGTATACATATGGATTGAATGCACGTACAGACTCTACCACTGCTAAGGCTTCTAGGTTCGTCGCTGAATATCTTGGATTCTGCACCTTCAGTTTACGAGAGAAATAGGGCTACAGGATGTAAATCATCATTGGTCATCCGATCAGAGGTTTAAACCAGCAATAGCTACTTTAGATGCATCAGTATGTATTTGAAAATGTTTATTAAAGTCAGGCCTTACTAGTACTGGAGCAGATTTCAGTCGTTTCTTCAGTGCTTAAAGGCATTTTCTTGGGCCTCATTCCATACAAATGGTTTGTTCTTCCTGGTGACATCCGTTATGAAGCAGCAATGCGAAATCTCGAGAGTGTCGACGAAAAATCCCCACACAGCCAAGGTGATTTAGTTTCGTGCATTTTTTTGCGACGGCATGCGAGTCACAGCTTTCAACTTTCTCGGGATTCGGGGATATACCTGTTGAAGAGACAAGAAAGCCCAAGAATTTTATTTGCTGCCTTGCTATTTGGCATTTTTTTAGGTTTAGTTTAAGACCTGCTTTATTAAGCGAGTTAAGTCTCTCTCTCTCTCTCTCTCTCTCTCTCTCTCTCTCTCTCTCTCTCTCTCTCTCTCTCTCTCTCTCTCTCTCTCTCTCTCTCTCGTTCTCTTTCTCTCTCTTTCACCACTATTATTACTTGTTTTATTTATTTTCTAATTCTGATTTCTTCCTTCGTCTCTTTCTTAAAAAAAATTCTTGTATTTTTTTTTTCTCATCCACTTTCTTTCATTTTCTCTGCTATTGCAGCTACATACATCCCTTTTGTAAATCCCTATTTTTCTCTCTCTCTTTCTCTCTCTCTCTCTCTCTCTCTCTCTTTCTCTTTCTCTCTCTCTCTCTCTCTCTCTCTCTCTCTCACTCACTCTTTCTCTTTCTCTCTTTCTCTTTAACAATCGCTCTCTTTTTTGTCATCGTTATCATTATTTCTACTTCTGTTATTGTTATTATCATAATTTCTGTTAAGAGATGTTAAGGATAATAATGATGATAATGATAATGATAATAGTAATGACAATAATTATCATACTGATGATGAGAATAATAATCATACTGACAATAATGATGATAACGATAGTATTACTATTATCAATAATGATAATAATAGTAATAATAGTAACAGTTATAATAATGATAATAATGATAATGATGAAAATAGTAAAATTGATAATATCATTATCAATAATTATTATAAAGAAAATGATAATCATTGACATTGTGATGATTATAAAAATAATTACATTCAAACAAATAATTATGATAATAATGGCAATGAATACTGATAATGATGATGATGAAAATGATAATAATAGCAATAATAACAGAATAATTACCAATAATGATGATAAGGAAAATGGCAATGATAATGATTAAAGACAATTATGAATAATAATTATATAAATAACAATGATGACAACAACAATAACAATAACTAATAATAATAATAATAATAATGATAATAAGAATAGTAATATTAATCACCATAATAATAATAATAATAATAATAATAATAATAACAATAATAATAACAATAATAATAGTAATGATAATAGTAATAATAATAATAATAATAATAATAACAATAATAATAATAACCCAAACTAAACATACACAAAAAAATATTTATACAGAAATTAGCCTCTGCCGGGATTCGAACCCGTAGCTTCCGCCTGCCAAGCGAAGATGCGAACCACTGTGCTACAGAGACAGATAAAGGAAGGGAGGTCAGAGGTCATTATATAGTCATGAGAAATACAGTGGCGATGGGATAGAAACAATGCGCGTGCTCATGGTGACATTAACAATAATGATCATAATGGTATTTCGGATAATAGTGATGATGGTGATCACGATAAGTGGTAATGATGATGAAAAGAAGGATGAGAATAATGATAATGATAATAATCGTATTATTATCTCTCTCTCTCTCTTTCTCTCTCTCTTTCATAACATCATTATTTCGGTAATCATGATAAAGATGATGACGGGAATAGTAATAGTGATAATCATCATTGTAATGATAGGAATAATGTTAATAAAAATGATCATAATGATAGTAATAATGATGATGATGGAAAAATATATGACAGCAAATATGATACCAAAGATAATAGAAATGACTATAGGATTATGATGATCATACCAATGATAATGACAATGATAATGATAGGGATAATGATAATGCTGAAAGAAATTCGCAATGATATTGATAATGATGATGAAGGCAATAGTAACAATAATGACGAGAATAACTATGATCATTGTGATAGTAAAGATCATAAGAAAAGAAAGGTATTGATAATGTTGATAATGATAATGATGACGATATTGATAATACTGCTTAGGATAACAATGATAATGATAATCATTAATAAATGGTAGAGTAATGATAATAGCAGCAATGATCATGATGATAATAATGACAATATTAAGGATAATCATGAAGATAATAATGATAATAATGATAGTAAAAATAATAACAAACTTATAGCTATGATAATAATGATAATAACAATAATAACAATAACAACAATATTAATCATAATAACAATGGTGATAGCAACAATAACAATATTGATAATAATAAAGATAATGATGCCGATACAACAAATAATAACGATGACAATAATGATCATGATAATAATCATTATAATGATAGTAATGCTGATGAAAGTGATGATAATGATTGTAATGATAATAGCGATGATAATGAATAATGCAAATGATAATGAAAATAACGGTAATAATGGTGGTGGGGATGATGTTGATGATGGTGATGATGATAATGATGCCACGATGATGATAATATAATGATGCTTTCCGAGTTATGTTCCAAGAAAATCATTATAGTGAAAACATGAAAATGAAATAAAGAGGGAGCAAAAGACAGACAAACATTTACTCACAACATGAACACAACACGAACATATTAAAAAAAAAAAAAAAAAAAAAAAAAAAAAAAAAAAAAAAAAAAAAAAAAAAAAAAAAAAAAAAAAAAAAAAAAAAAAAAAGGTGTTGGTCTTTGGGTCCTCGCTTCCACTTTGTCAATTGCAAGAATCACGCTGGTTGAGACCAAAGACCTCCATCAACACGAGCGACCTGCTTCCTCTGAGGTCATGTCAGGTCATGGTTTGACCTGGTTTCAGCAGTAATGACTGATGTACTTTATCAATTGAGATTTTGCATATATATTGATGGTGGCGCAATAGTTTCATTGTAATTGTGAGAATTACATAGAATGCTATATACGATATTGAATACAAATAAATCAAATACATTAATCATATGCGAGGCAATCGCCGGGTTAGGTCAGGTCAACTTTGATCGATAGATACTTCACACCTAAGCGGCTTTCCCAAGTGCCTAGGCCCTCAAATGAGCTTATTACCGCCACGACTCCATTCCAGACTGCCTTCCCGAGTGTCCGCCGTGGGGACAAGATTCGGGGACGGCGGATGCGAACCCCGTCCATATAAGCAGGATGTCTGGAACATACTGACTCCTGGCATTCCCCCTCTCACCCCCACCCCCCCGCCACGCTCAGACATGAATGAAAAAACGAGCCAAACAAGCAGGTAGACGCGCCCCACCTCTTTACGCTCTCGCGCTAGATTCCTTTTCCTGCTTTTCTTATGCTATTATCTCTTAATTTTCACCCATCTTTTCTCTAATAATAATAATAATAATAATAGATGTTTGGAACACACCGACAGACCGGGAATCGACTACGCTACCGTCGACACCGGATTTCCCCGCCTGTTTACACGTGTTGTGATAGTGTTTATTGCTGTGATCATTGTGCTGTAGTGAATAGTTCTATCGTTCACCATAACGGCAGACTATCTGCGTTATGGAATAAACCTGTAATGTTCAAACCCTGTGTCTGGCATCACAACCTTATTTGTTCTTAGTTCCAATAGACTAAGACAACCCTCACGGTAACTGGCGTGCTTAGATGATGATAATAAGGATGATGCTGTCATTATTTCATCATGATCATCAATAATGATATTGATAATTATGATCAAAATAGTAATGATAGTAATAACTGTGATAAAGATGATGATGATGATACCAATAATACAAACAATAGATATAATAATAAAACAAAAAAGAAAATACTGATAATAATAACAATGATGATAATAGCAACAATAAAAAGCAATACACTGTAACAACAACAACAACAAAACCACAAAAAAACTTTATAAAGGTCCCTTCAACATGCAATTGCTACACTCTCTGGCAAAACATAGTGTGCAACATCTCCCCAGACATCAAGCATCAGCCGATTGTGCTTGAAGGAATTCAAGAAGAATGATAATGACAATGATGATAATAATGAGTATGAAAATGATAAAAATGATAATGATGATGATAATGACAATGCTATGGATAATTATAATGATAATAATGAAGATGATGATGATAATGATAGTGATAATGAAAATAGTAATGATAAAACAATATAAAAAATTATAGTAATGATAATAATGATAATAACAATAATAACAATAACAACAATAATGATTATGTAAAGACAATGATGATAGCAATAATAACAATAATGATAATAATAAAGATAATGATCTTTATTAACGATATCGCAATACTAATAATAACAATGATAATAATGATCATGATAATGATAATTATAATGATAGTAATGTTGATGAAAGTGATGATAATGACTGTAATGATAACGATAATGAAAATTATAACATAAAAAATAACATTAATAACAGTAATAATGATAGTAGTTATAAAGATAATGGTAACGATAATAAATGATGATGATAATGATAATGATGAAAACAATAATGATAAGAATAAGAATAATGATAATGATAACAAGAAGAAGAAGAATGAAACAAATATACTAGCCTCTGCTGGGGATTCGGAAATGATAACCACTGCGCCACAAAAATCAAGCAGTGTGGATAAACTTGCATAAATACCGAAGATATACAATGGTGATGTTGATGATGATGATGATGGTGGTGGTGGGGATGATGATGGTGGTGGTGGGGATGATGATGATGGTGGTGGTGGGGATGATGATGATGGTGGTGGTGGGGATGATGATGATGGTGGTAATGGTGGTGGTGATAATGTTGATAAGGATGATGATGTTGTTAATGATGATGATGGTGGTGGTGGTGGTGGTGATGTTGTTGTTAATGATGCCACGATGGTAATATAATGATGATGATGTGCTGTATTCTAACTTTCCGAGTTAGGTGATCTTATGTTCCAAGAAAATCATTATAGTGAAAACACGAAAATAAAATAAAAAGGGACAAAAAAAAAAAAAAAGACAGACAAACATGAACACAACACGAACATATTTACAAAAAAAAAAAAAAGTGTTGGTCTTCGGGTCCTCGCTTCAACGGGTCAATTGCGAGAATCACGCTGGTTGAGACCAAAGACCTACATCAACACGAGCGACCTGCTTCCTCTGAGGTCATGTCAGGTCATGGCTTGACCTGGTTTCAGCAGGAATGACTGATGTACTTTATCAATTGAGATGTTGCATATATATTGATGGTGGTGCAATAGTTTCATTGTGACTGTCGTGCTTATGGGATGATATTGATAATTATTTCATCCTGATCATCAATAATGATATTGATAATTATGATCAAAATAGTAATGATAGTAATACCTGTGATGATAAAAGATGATACCAATAATACAAACAATAGATATAATAATAAAACAAAAATGAAAAAAACTGATAATAATAACAATGATGATAATAGCAACAATAAAAAGCAATACACTGTAACAACAACAACAAAACCACAAAAAAAAATTTATAAAGGTCCCTTCAACATGCAATTGCTACACTCTCTGGCAAAACATAGTGTGCAACATCTCCCCAGACATCAAGCATCAGCCGATTGTGCTTGAAGGAATTCAAGAAGAATGATAATGACAATGATGATAATAATGAGTATGAAAATGATAAAAATGATAATTATGCTGATTATTATAATAGTAATGAATTATAATGATAGTATTATTATTATTATCAAAATTATGATAATAGTAATAACAATAATAGTTATAGTAATAATGACAGTGATAACAATAATGATGATAATAGTAAGATTAATAATAACGACAATAATAATGATAATGACAATAATAATAGTAAAAAATATATTCAAATAAACAGTGATGGCAATAATGATAATAATAATGACAATGAATAATGATAATGATAATGAAAATAACAATAATAATGGTATTAATAGGAATAAAGATGATATAGTAATGATAATGATGATGATAGCAATGATTATGGTAATAATAACAATAATGATGATGATAGGAATGATTATAATAATGATGATAAAAAAGATAACGATAATAATAAGAATGATGATAATAATGATGATAATAAAAATAATGATAATAAAAATAATGACAATAAAAATAATGACAAAAATAATGACAATAATAATGATGAAAATGAAAAATACTTCCAACAATAATTATAAGAATGAAAATGATGATCATAATAACAATAGTGATATTAGTGATAATAGTAATGACAATGATAATGATGATAATAGTACTAAGGATAATTAAGATGATGATAATGATAATAATAATAATGATGATAACAATAATGATAATTATGATAATGATACTGATGATGATGATGATAATAATAATAATAATAATAATAACAATAATTATAATGATAATAATGATAACAATAATAACAGTAATGTTAATAATGATAATAATAATAATAATAATAATAATGATAATAATAATAATAATGATAATGATAATGATAATGATAATAATAATAATGATAATAATGATAATGGTAATAATAATAATAATAATAGTAATAATAAAAATAATAACACAAACTAAACAGTATATACAAAAAAATATTTTTATTTTCTAGCCTCTGCCGGGATTCGAACCCGTAGCTTCCGCCTGCCAAGCGAAGATGCGAACCACTGTGCTACAGAGACAGATAAAGGAAGGGAGGTCAGAGGTCATTATATAGTCATGAGAAATACAGTGGCGATGGGATAGAAACAATGCGTGTGCTCATGGTGACACTAACAATAATGATCATAATGGTACTTCGGATAATAATGATGATGGTGATCACAGTAAGTGGTAATTATAATGATGATCATGATGATGAAAAGAAGGATGATAATAATAATAATGATGATAATCGTATTATTCTCTCTCTCTCTCTCTCTCTCTCTCTCTCTCTCTCTCTCTCTCTCTTTCATAACATCAATATTTCGGTAATCATGATAAAGATGATGATGGGAATAGTAATAGGGATAATCATCATTGTAATGATAGGAATAATGATAAATGATAATGGTGACGCCATTAATGCTGATGATAACAATATTAGTAATAGTAACAATTATAATAAATTAGTAATGATAATGATAATGTTCATGATGATGAAAAGAAGTATGATAATTATGATAATAATAATCGTATTATTACCTCTCTCTCTCTCTCTCTCTCTCTCTCTCTCTCTCTCTCTCTCTCTCTCTCTCTCTCTCTCTCTCTCTCTCGCTCTCTCTCTCTCTCGCTCTCTCTCTCTCTTTCATAATATCATTATTTCGGTAATGATGATAAACATGATGATGGGAATAGTAATAGTGATAATCATCATTATAATGATAGGAGTAATGTAAATTAAATGATCATAATGATAGTAATAATGATGATGATGAAAAAAATATGACAACAAATATAATACCAATGATAATAGAAATGACTATAGCATCATGATGATCATATCAATGATAATGACAATGATGATGATAGGGATAATGATAATGATAAAAATAATTAGTAATGATATTGATAATCATGATGAAGGCAACAGTAACAATAATGATTAAGTCTATAATCATAGTTATAACAAAGATTATAAGAAATAAAAATAGTAACAGTAATAAAAGAAGTAATAATGTTGATAATGATAATGATAATGATGACGATATTGATATAACGGATTAGGATAACGATGATAATGATGATCATTAGTAAATGATAGAGTAATGATAAAAGCAGCAATGATCATGATGATGATAATGACAATGGTAAGGATAATGATAAAACTAATAATGAAGATAATGATGATAATAGTAAGATTGATAATAAATACGATAATAATGATAATGATAGTGATGATGAGAGCAACGATTATGATAATAGTAATAATTATGATAATGATGATATAATAATAATGATGATAATAATGATGATGATAAAAATAATGTTAATGTTAAAATAGTGAATATAATAGTGATGGCAATGAAAAATACTTGCCACACTAATGATAAGAATGAAAATGATGATCATCATATCAATAGTGATATTAGTGATTATATTGATGATAATGATGATGATAATAATGAAGATAATTTAGATAATAATAGTGATAATGATAATAATGATGATAACAATAATAAGAATAATGATGATGAAAATCATAAAGATGATGATAATGATAAGAAATTTGAAAATAATGATAGTAATAATAATAATAATAACAACAACAATAATAATAATAATAATGATATTAATAATAATAATGATAATAATAATGATATTAATAGGAGTGATAATGATAATGGTAATAATAATCATGATAATAATAATAATAATAATCATGATAATAATAATAATAATAATAATAATAATAATAATAATAATAATCATGATAATAATAATCATAATAATAATCATGATAATAATAATAATAATGATAATAATAATAATAATAATAATAATAATGATAATAATAATAATGATAATCATAATAACAAGAATGATAATGATAATAATGATGATGATAATAATAATAATAATAATAATAATAATAATAATAATAATAGTAACAATAATAATAATAATTATTATTATAATAATAATAATAATAATGATAATAATCATTATAATAATTATGATAATAACGATGATGATGATAATAATAATAATAATAATAATAATGATAATAATAATAATAATGATGAGAATAATAATAATAATAATGAGAATAATAATAATAATAATGATGAGAATAATGATAATAATGATGAGAATAATAATAATAATAATAATGATAATAGTAATAATGCTAATAATACTGCTAATAATAATGAAAATAATAATAATGATAATAATAATAGTAGTAGTAGTAGTAATAATAATGATGATAATAATAACAACCAAAACTAAACAATATATACAAAAAAAGTATTTTGTAACTAGCCTCTGCCGGGCTTCGAACCCGTAATTTCCACCTGCCAAGCGAAGATTCGAACCACTGTGCTACAGAGACAGATAAAGTAAGGGAGGTCAGAGGTCATAATATAGTCATGAGAAATACAGTGGCGATGGGATAGAAACAATGCGTGTGCTCATGGTGACACTAACAATAATGATCATAATGGTACTTCGGATAATAATGATGATGGTGATCACGATAACTGGTAATTATAATGATGATGATGATGATGATAATGATTTACATGATGTAGTGATATAACAATAATGATGTTATTAGTAATGATAAATGATTATGGTGACGCCATTAATGCTGATGAAAACAATGATAGTAATAGTAACAATTATAATAAACTAGTAATGATAATGATGATCATGATGATGAAAAGAAGGATGATAATAATAATAATGATGATAATCGTATTATTCTCTCTCTCTCTCTCTCTCTCTCTCTCTCTCTCTCTCTCTCTCTCTCTCTCTCTTTCATAATATCATTATTTCGGTAATGATGATAAAGATGATGATGGGAATACTAATAGCGATAATCATCATTGTAACGATAGGAGTAACGTTAATAAAGATGATCATATCAATAGTAATAATGATGATGATGAAAAAAATATGACAAGAAATTTGATACAAATTATAATAGAAATGACTATAGCATCATGATGATCATACCAATGAAGATGACAATGATAATGATAAGGATAATGATAATGATAACAAAAATCCCGATTATATTGATAACGATGATGAAGGCAAGAGTAACAATAAAGAATAGATCTATAATCATAGTTAAAATATAATAAAGATCGTAAGAAATGAAAAGTAGTAATAATGTTGATAATGATAATGATGATGATATTGATAATACTGATTAGGATAAGGATGATAATGATAATCATTAGTAAATGATAGAGTAATAATGATAATAGCAGTAATGATCATGATAATCATAATGACAATGGTAAGGATAATGATAAAGATAATGATGATAATGATAATAATGATGATAATGATAATAATGACAATAAAAATAATAACAGATTTATAGCCATAATAATAAAGATGATAACAATAATAACAATAACAACAATAATAATCATAATAACAATGATGATAGCAATGATAACAATATTGATATAATAAAGATAATGATGCCGATACAACAAATAATAACGATGACAATAATGATCATGATAATAATCATTATAATGATAGTAATGCTGATGAAAGTGATGATAATGATTGTAATGATAATAGCGATGATAATGAATCATGAAAATGATAATGAAAATAACGTCAATAACAGTAATAATGATAGTATTAAGAATGATAGAATTAAGTTGGTGGTAATGATGATGATGATGATGCTGGTGTTGGTGGTGATGATGCTGATTATTATTATTATGATGATGATGATGATGATAATGATGCCACGATGATGATGATATAATGATGATGATGGTGATGATGATGCTGGAGG
>BOPN01008265.1:37500-40000 GCA_017312705.2 Penaeus japonicus | reverse complement strand
AAAAACAGAAGAAGCAAAACATTGTCATTTGTTGTTTTAATTTTACTTATTTTCTAGACTACGGTAAATAAAGACAAAAGTATCAAGCTAGCGTCATATTACATTTTAACGTTTTTTTACTGACTGTACACTTGTCAGAAAATATTGCCTGTTCCAAGGGTCGAATGCAGGGTGGACTAAGAATCCTCAACGAACTCAAAAGATGAATGTATTTCAATGAATGTTTCAGAATACATGTTTGCGAGTTTATTTGAACGTCTATAGGTTGCATTTCAATATCAGTTCACTTGATGTCAATGCTTTTACAGGGATCCAAAGATTTAGGTTGAAATATCGAAAGGGCGGGAGACAGAAGAGCAGAAGGAGCAGGAGCAGCTGTAGCAGGAGTAATAATTATATATATATATATATATATATATATATATATATATATATGTGTGTGTGTGTGTGTGTGTGTGTGTGTGTGTGTGTGTGTGTGTGTGTGAGGGTGGCAGTTTTCTTACCGCTAGCACCAGTTTCTGAGGGTTTTTTTCCATCCCATTTCTGACATCAGTTTGCGAGGGTGGGCAGAATGGGTTCCACCGCGGCCACCAGTTCATGATGGGTGTCTTAGTCTGTTGTAACTAATAACCCACCACAAATAAGGTAGTTGATGCTAGATACAGGGTTTGTATAGTTCAGGTTTATTCCGTAACGCAGATAGTCTGACTGAAATTTGCTGACATTATCATCATATACTTATCTCCCAAGCCGCATTGCATAATTAATCATATTATTGTCATTATCATTAGGGATTTATCATCCTGATTGCTTATTTCCAAATTCATGCACCAACCACTCTTACAGTGATATTTCTTCTAACAACTCTTGTAATTCTATCATTTGCTTTTGTTAATTTGATATGACAAAGATCATTACGACCTACAATGTTCATTATAATGTTCTTTACAATCATACGAAGTCTGTACTGCAGAATTCTCCCAACCATGTAAGTCTATTTTAATTGGACGGGTGCTAAGCCTGCAATTTAGAATGTGTGTGTGTGTGTCTATAAATATATATATATATATATATATGTATATATATATATATATATATATATATATATATATATATATATATTTATTTATTTATTTATATATATATATATATATATTTATATATATATATATATATATATATATATATATAAATATATATATATATATAATATATATATATATATATATATATATATATATATATATATATATATATTATATATATATATATATGATTGTTTATGGTAAAAATTACTCTCTTATTGTCATTGTAAATATGGTAATAATGACGATGCCATAATAACTTCTTAAAATGGTAATGATAATCAGGTCATTGAGGATGAAGGCATTAAGAACCATAAGGATTATTCTGATAAATATAACAAAAATGAGGAATAATTACATTATCTTAATTCAATGGAGAAAGCAATGATAAAAAATTATATTAATACATAGATGATAGAAATTATAATATTTATATGATAATGATGATAATGATAATGATCAAAGTCATTATCCTGTCTTTTACCAACATCATTATAACACTGCAACTCATTAAAATCTTAGTTAGAATAACTAAGTTATGCGAATAGTGAGTTACGGTTAAAAGTACGCACAGACTCCAGACAAAATCCTTGAAGTAGTCGAGAAGTCTTTGAAGGGGACACGGTAAACTTTGCAAGGATAAAAACTAACTTTCAACAAGAGTTTCTGCAGTTCTCTTCTGAAGTTTTGGAACAAGGAAGTATATTCTGTCACTGAAATAATATATCTTACCACATTGTGCTAGCTCGGATTTACTTTTTTCATGACATTAGTCGTTGGTGATAGGATAATTAATGGTGATGATAACAAAATCAATTATAATTATGATGATAAGGATACAAAAAATAAGGATAATATAATCATATTAATGATAATGATACTACTACGATTACTAATAGTAATAATAATTCTTTAGTAGAAATGTTATCATCTTCATTATTACTCACTCTTAGCAATACTATTCTCCTTACCGACTTTATAATCAAGATTACTATTATCATTATTATTTTGATAATTTATATTGCTACTATTATCATGAGTATTACCATCATTATTAGTATTACTACTAATATCGTTGTTTTTTTATTATCATCATTATCATTACTCATGTTATTATCATAATCATTATCAATAATAATTTGATAATAATGAAGTCCTTATTTCCCTTGGCAAAGCGTTGTTTCTATGTGTTTTGCGTTTGTTTTTGCTTGTTTTTTTTCATAAAAAAGATGCTTATCAGTTGCAATATTCAAACAAATCTGAAAACACATGACCAACGGATTCGTGAACAATGTTGGGTGTTCCGATCAGTCTTGGGTCGATGATAAATTATGAGCAAGAACAAATTGGGGAATGAAGAATGAATGAAAAGAAGTGAGAGCGTAACAGTCAATGTATAATTTAGTGCTCTACAA
>BOPN01008265.1:10000-12500 GCA_017312705.2 Penaeus japonicus | reverse complement strand
AATAAAATACCAATAAAAAAGTGTGTTAAGCCTAGTACACACTTGTAGACCATGTTCCGCGATTTGGTCTCTGAGACGTGTCTAGCGTTGTCTACGTAGACACGTCTATAGACCAATCGCCGTCTACGAGAGTGTTGCTAGACAAAAAGTCGAAGGTCTATGGTCTCCCGATCGGAATGGGAGACAGCATGCAACGGTAGACAGGTTTCACAACATTATGATAGTGTGTACATCTGCAACGATAGACAAGACACATCGGACGTCCCAAGCATGCCGGGTGCCTTGCGGCCAAATTAACGTTTTTACATTGTTTTTTGAAATGTGGTCAAACGAAATGGTATTGAAACTAATCGAAGAATATCATGCTTCTAGCTGTCTTTGGGACGTGAAGAGTTCCGATTATAAAAACCGCGTTAAAAATAAAATTGGCACTTGAATCACTGGCTTAGATATTCTAAAGGTGTACATGAGGCTCGTGAAAGAATCTCCACTTGCTAGGAAACGCAGTGTGACTGCTAGTCGAAGAGAAGCTGGGATAGCTTCTCTGAATTGTGTATCCTTCTTCATTATCAGTCCTCCAACCATCAGAAGCAAATCTTCGAAATCAGTAGAGGTTAGGCGGGAGGAATTTCGAAAACCCATGGCGTCTTCCAGTCTTAATTTATTTAATAATGAAATACCGAACCTAGGTCCTTCTGCAAACACTTCGCGACTCCACCAACGTTTACGTTTTCTCGTTCTTTCAGTTGCAATTAGCGCTAAGCAGGAACTCACTCCGCACAAAGCAATTTCCCCCATGATGTACTGATAGAGACTAGACGAGAAATTCGAATCGAAGTGTGGACGCTAGACGAGACAAAGAACGGTGTCTAGAGACGGTCTATAGACAAATCGCGGAACATGGTCTACAAGTGTGTACTAGGCTTTAGGCAGGGTGGCACCATTTCACTGAAGCTGTTTACAGCTTGCTTGGGGGAAGTATTCAAGAAGTTAGATTAGAAGGGGAGAGGGATTAAAATAGGTAATGAGCACTTTAAGATTTGCAGATGACATTGTTCTTTTCGGCGAGGCAGCAGATGAATTACAACAATTAATAAGCGATTTGAATAGGGAAAGTCTGAAGACTGGCATTAAAATGAACATGAAAAAGACTAAATTCATGTTCAACAGTCGAACCCCAGTTAAGCAAATACAAATACAGGCCGAGGTACTAGAAGCAGTGAACGAGTATGTATACCTAGGGCAACTCATCCAGTCGAGTACATCCTGCGAAGCCGAGATAAAACGGCGAATCAGGCTAGGTTGGAGTGCCTTCGGTACACATAGTAATATATTACGAGGTCGTCTGCCACTATGTCTAAAGAGAAAGATTTTTGACCAATGTGTCCTCCCCGTCATGATATATAGATCAGAGACATGGACTACGACCAAGGCACTGGAGAGGAAATTAGTAAGCGCCCAAAGAGGAATGGAAAGGCTTATGTTAGGAGTTAGCTTAAGAGACAAGAAAAAGGCCACATGGATCAGGCAACAAACAAAAGTAGAGGCTATACTCAAGAGCGACAAGAAGAAAAAGTGGCAGTGGGCCGGACATATATATCGGAGACAGGACAACAGATGGACAAGGAAAACAACAGAATGGGAAATACACGACACAAAGAGACCCAGGGCAAAACCAAAGACTAGACGGCGGGATGAAATACCGAACTTCGCAGGAGTAAATTGTAATCAGAGAACACAAGACCGGAATGACTGGAAAAGATTGAGAGAGGCCTACGTGCTGCAGTGGAATTGTACAGGCTGATGATGATGATATATATATATATATACATATATATATATATATATATATATATATATATACATGTGTATATATATATATATATATATATATATATATATATATATATATATATATATATATATATATAGAGAGAGAGAGAGAGAGAGAGAGAGAGAGAGAGATACATATATATATATATATATATATATATATATATATATATATATACATATCTATATCTATATCTATATATATATGTATACATATATATATTATATACATATATATATATATATATATATATATATATATATATATATATATATATATATATATATATACAGTCTATATATATATATATATATATATATATATATATATATATATATATATATATATATATATATATATATATATATACAGTCTATATATATATATATATATATATATATATATATATATATATATATATATATATATGTATATATATATATATATATACATTTGTTTATATATATGTATAAATATACATATATATGTATATATATATATATATATATATATATATATATATATATATATATATATATATATATATATATATATATATGGTAGAGCGATATGAAGGTATTTATATTTAACGGTCATCAACGCAAATGTCTGACCCGATAAAATATGATCAAATTACAATACACAGATGTGACCTTATTAATTACC
>BOPN01008265.1:0-2500 GCA_017312705.2 Penaeus japonicus | reverse complement strand
GTTGTCTGGACCTAATGTCTGAGGAATGCCGCAGGGTCGAGCTTATGATATCAGCAGCCAAATCGAAGGCAATGGTGCTGAAACACGGTGTCCGCGACCAAAGACTGCGAGTCCAAGGGTTAGAACTAGAGTGAGTTCACGTCTTCCAATACCTGGGGGTATGGGTTGACGAGAACCTCACCTTCCACTCTGATATTAAATATATCCTTGACCGGACCAAGGTAAGACTCTCTGTCATGAGAGCTCTGTCAGGGCGGCGCTTAGGGGCTGGGCACCGTGTACTAAGATCCTTCTATGTGCACGCTGTCCGTCCCATTGTAGACTACGCCTCTGTTGCTCTGATTACTGTCAAGCCTGGACTCAGGAAAAGGCTTGACATCATGCAAAACGAGGCCGCCAGGATCATTCTGGGTGCCCCTGGGTGGACTAAGGTTACCAACCTCCTCTTGGAGGCCAATCTTTTCCCCCTGGACACCCGAATCGATCAGATGGCGGCCCAGTTCTTTGCCAAAGTTTTACAGTCCCCGCCGGGCTCGCAGCTAAGACAGAAAGTGCAGTGTTGGCTTGCACAGAACCATGAACTTTTGCTAACAACACCTGGCTGTCTCACACAGCCATGGTGCTGATACGCTTTGAGCTCAAAGAGACACTACTGGTTAATTAAGGGATGAGGCGGAGAGGAATATCGCAGCAATCACTCCGCCGGGTAGTAAAACCTATTTCACGTATGGTTCTGCAGACCCCATCACTCACACTGCAGGTGCCGGTTTTGCAGCAAGGGGTATAATGAGAGCTATGCAGGTATCTGACATTGCCTCCTCGCTCCAGGCAGATGCAGTCGCTATTATGGGAGCCCAAGCCCATGCAGTCCAGACGGACGGGCATGTTGTCATACACGCAGATTCTAGGGCCGCCATTGACAGCTTGCAACAAAGCACGCCCCTTGATAACGTTTACCTTCCGACCACGATTCTCACCATTGCTCAGAGAATCTTGGATCAAGGTAGATGCATTGTCATCAACTGGATTCCGAGCCATGTTGGTATTAAAGGGAATGACTTAGCCGACAGGTTGGCAGAGGAAGGCAGGAAGAAACCCTTGAGTGATCTTGTGGTGTATCCTAGCCGGGAACTGCTAAGGCGTAAATTGATGGCTGCAAGCAGGTCGGTGCCCTGCAGCGACATAGAGAGGAAGCGAGAACCTCCCCCTCGGCCAGCTGGTACTCAGATGCCACAAGCTATGAGTCGCTGATACTCTCCCCTAAAATACCAAGGCGAGCCGAATTCAATCTTCACAGACTGAGATTAGGCTATCCTTGTGCGTGGCAAATCGTACCCACCATTGGGCATGATGAGCGACGCTGTGAACATTGTGGCGCGCCGGACGCCAAATTAGAGCACTACCTGATGGAGTGCGAGCACACTTGCTTCCTCAGTCAGGTCCCAGAGACGACAGCCGCCGGGCAAGTTAGACGGCTATGCCTGTCGCTTGCCCCCTGGCAACTGGAGCGCCTATAGGCAGTCCGACCGCTACGGTAAGCATTCAGTTATGATGATCAGATGAGTCAGCATTTATAGCTGACAGAGGCCAGGCCGCCTCGTCCATCTAGCCCGGACGAAGCGACGTCTTCGCGAATCTCTCTGAACTGAACTGAACTGAACATAACCGGACCCTGAATAAAGTGCTGGACAACTAAACCCTTATGGACCTAATCTGCAAACAACACCAAACCATTTTAGTAGCGGTAAATTTTTCAAAAGAAATCGAAAGAGATCAAAGTTATAAATATTTATGCAGCTCTCGATAAGTACTGCAAAACATCGTACAGCAAATGGAAAACAACAAAAAAATATAAACGCAGAGAAATGTAATTCTGTATTTATCACACGCCAAATGAAATTAAAATGCAACTAAAAGGGACAAAAGTTCTTTCAATTCATATATTTTTTTTCTTCGTTACAAACTACTAGAGTGATATATTTTTAAATTAATCATTTATTAATATCACCATTTCTTGTATAATAAATATTTAGCTATATATCTTATTGTATAGAAGGATGTACAATAAATGGATATTACTAGATATTAATATAAATGAAAATATAAACATTCTTTTCTCTGTACTTTATTATAAAATAGATATATGTGCAATTCATTGTGTTCAGCAAAACAAAACAAAAAATATATATGTTAAAATGCCCATAATTTGATTATGTATGAAAATACGAGATTCAAATCACAAAGTCGTTGTGTTCGAAACATAGGAACACAAATATACAGGTAAGATATTGTTATAATCCAGCGCACAAAAATACGAATATCTGAAGCTAATTTCTAGACTATATTGCAATGTCTATACCTATATCTATCTATATATCTGTATATATATATAATATATATATATATATATATATATATATATATATATATATATGTGTGTGTGTGTGTGTGTGTGTGTGTGTGTGTGTGTGTGTGTGTGTGTGTGTGTGTGTGTGTGTGT
>BOPN01008264.1:22500-27500 GCA_017312705.2 Penaeus japonicus | reverse complement strand
GTCATATGATTTTGGCCTTGGATCTAATCTTTTGAAAGTATACACCAATCTCTGTCAGATAAGTTTGTGAGTATGATGGAATACTATATTTTTTAGGAGGGTGGAGGAATGTGCCAGGGGAGAAGATGATATGATTTAGGTTAGCAGGAAATATGGAAAATGGTCAGAGACAATGTCTTTTAAAGTGTTAACATTTCTTTTTAAAATGTGCCCTTCTGATAAATACCTGTGAATTTTTACATCCTCCTAAGAAATCTCTATAGAGTACAGTTGTTCAGGTCTTCAGCCTCAGCTGTGTGGTAATAATGGGATTTACATATTTTATCGCAGCTGGATTCAGTTATCATTTCCTTTATCAAAATATGCTATTAGATTAAGGCTTCCAAATTCAGCTTATTGTCTAAATAGGCAAAAATAAGTCTTAGAAGGGTTATTACTTGATATTATGGAGATCTGGTATTTATTACTTATTTTCTGACAACTAATCATGAGCATTTTCTTTCTTTAACATTTTGGCATTGATATTATGAATATCATATGTTATTGATATCATTTAACTTTTGACTACGCATTATTTAATAAAAGACAGTCTTTATTCAAGGTTATGCAATTTCTCTTTGCTCTTTTCAGCCTAGGTAGAAGGTCAGAATCTGCAACCCAAGAGATAGGCATCGAGGCACACCATCAGTGGTTCATCCCCGCAGTGCACCATTGGCTCGCTTACACTAACAAGGTGGCTTTGCAGTGTGTGGAGAATGCCGTTGAGAAAGATTCCTTTGAGAGAATGAGTGCCCACTGCCATTTCAGTACTTCAGCTACAGATACGGCATCACTGTTTTACAATGTAAGATGAGATGTTTAATATTCTAACGGTTACATTATACTATTCTTTTTTTTTATCAAGGCAAAGATTCACTTGAGATATTAGCAATGATTCACTGAATGTAGCATATCAGAATAACATTGTTGCATTTCAGATAACTGTCACCAACAACCTGTCAATTATCAAGTGAATATTATCACCTATCTGTTAATCTGTCATCAGGTATCACCAATTTGTCAGATACACCAAAGGAATATTGTTCTATAAGATAATATAGAATTAGGAAGGGATAAGTGACAGTAAGAGCATGATAGCATATTACACTCTAAATTATAGTATTTAAATGATAATAAAAAAATAATTGATAGATATAGATCTACATAGATCAACAGATAAGATAATATGTATATGTAGGCAGCTATACATACATCCATAATTACAAAGTGTGTGTGTAGACAGCATCAATGTGTGTATATTTAAAAAGTATTTATATCAATACATGTATAGGTATGTATAAGTGTACATAATTCAACAGATAGCTATTTCATACATAATATTCAGTACATTGATTAAATGTACAAAGTGCAAACTTACATCACCTAGATATTCATAATCATTTTATTTGTATACATGTTCTCAGTTCCTTTTATTCCCACAGGTAAAGGTCTGGTGGCATAAAATAGCCTGGGATGATCAAATAACAAATGACTTGATTCCAATAAGAATTCTGGAAGACCAATGTAATGTTGCCAAGCATTACTGTCACCTTCTGTTTAATGGCATTGACTCCGCCCTTGAGCAAATTGAGGGTCGATTATGGATAGGGACAAAGGTACAAATGTAATGTTTTAAATTGCTTTAAATTGCAAAAAATATAGTACGTACATGATGTGAATTAGGAAAATTTTTAATGATTTCTTGTTTCATTTTTTTAACAAGGTTCCAGTGGTTGTAGCCAACATGGAATACATTAATCGAGAAGTTGGTAAACTGCCAATGACTTTTGGTCTTGACTCTCTGAAAAATGGAAATGACAGTACAGTGAAGAATCTGATTGAAAATGTACAAGATACAATAAGTGTTTGGATAAACCAGTACCTGGAAGCCATTTTAAGGAAGGTTAGTTCATGTTTTTTTTTTTTTTTTTTTTTTTTTTTTTTTTAAGGATTTTTAATTATTTTGTATGTGTGATATTGACATATGCTTAATTTCAATGAAAAGGATACATTTTATATATCTCTAATTCATTTGTTGTCTCCTCTTTCTTCCACTCTCTTTCATTCATTCTCTCTCTCTCTCTCTCTCTCTCTCTCTCTCTCTCTCTCTCTCTCTCTCTCTCTCCCTCTCTCTCTCTCTCTCTCTCTCTCTCTCTCTCTCTCTCTCTCTCTCTCTCCCTCTCTCTCTCTCTCCCTCCCTCCCTCTCTCCCTCTCTCTCTCTCTCTCTCTCTCTCTCTCTCTCTCTCTCTCTCTCTCTCTCTCTCTCTCTCTCTCTCTCTCTCTCTCTCTCTCTCTCTCTCTCTCTCTCTCTCTCTCTCTCTCTCTCTCTCTCTCTCTCTCTCTCTCTCTCCTCTCTCTCTCTCTCTCTCTCTCTCTCTCTCTCTCTCTCTCTCTCCCTCTCTCTCCCCCCCCCCCTCCCCCCTCTCCCTCCCTCTCTCTCCCTCCCCCTCTCTCCCCTCTCCCTCTCTTTCCCTCTCTAATAAAGATACAAATTTATAAAATGATGCATCTTTCAGGTGAAGCCTACCATCAAATCATCACTAAACAGCGCATGTGAAAGTGGTGATGTTTCAGATCTTTTGAATACTTTGTTGGATCCAGCTCTGAGTGTGCTGTACAACGACCTGCCAAGACCACACTTCCTGAGCTTTTTAGCCAATCTTTGGGACTGCGTTGTTCTTCTTTTCCTGCTGAAGTTGGAAGATGATATTAAGGTACAGCATACATACTTATTTTAGGTATATGAATAGTGGATATGGTCACTGGTTCAGGTATGAATACATATTAAAGTGAAAATGGCATGTATTCACCATTGTATAGGTAGAAGTGTGAATAATTGTTATTATTTGCTCTGCATTTGTGTTTTATGTCCTTTGTGACTTTTGATTTATCTCTACATATGCTGTAGATTCTGTATCACTTGTATGTGTTTCTCTTTAATTTGTTCTAAAATATCTGTACAACTAACAATTTTGCTCACAGACATGTGTGTATATAAATAGAAAGATTAATGTATGCACATATCCATAGTACATTAGTTTAACCTATCCAATACAGAGCTTATAATTACAAGTTAATCTAAAGGATAAGAACAATCCGTAAAGAATTTAGCCTTGAGCCTCCCTGATCACTTCCCTGTGTCATCAAGTTAATATGAAAAAAAAAAATATATATATAATACTATTTTTTTCTTTTCTTCTCAGATGAGGAAGAACAGCTATTTCAAACAGATGAGATTTGTGTTAAATGAAATATTTCACTGTTTCACACCATCGTCTGACAGTGGACTGAATCTTGCCAGGGCAAAAACACCAGGTTAGTCGAGTATTCACATTCATGAAAATATCGTTGAAATTCACTTTGAATAATCTTGATATTGAATTAAAGTGACTCCAGACACATTAATTATCTACTCTACGGTTTACATCTCTGTCAGAAGGAGCTAGATATTCACATACAATTTCTTTGTGATTTTTGTTGCCAACAGACACAGATAATGTTTATATTCCTATTAGCATGAATATCTTTGTTCTCTTTGGCTTTGTTATGCTTGAAATAAAAGTAGGAAACAGTTTGTATGACTAAACTTTTGATATCTTGTTATTCTTTAAGAGGATATTTAACGTTCTAAGATAGTTACATTTCTTAACATTATTCACAATAAGAAGTTCTTGAATATATTTTTCAATCCCTTGTGTATTTTTCACTGATTGCATGTAAAAATTCTGTAGGTCTTTAAAAGATGTCCCACAAAAATTACTTGAACCAAGTGTAGTATTCAGTGTATTTGTGAGGACCCAAATTCTGTAAAACTAATTATTTTAGGATAACCTTAAGCTGATTTACCAAAGGGATCTTCTAAACTCAAGACCATAGAAAGATAAACTGGAATGAACAAAAGTTTTTTATAAAAATCCTTCCTCTGACACAAAAATAATTAATGACCGCAGGTTATATGTCTCTGGTGCAAGAATTGGATCTTTTGAAGTTAGACTCAAATGAACTCATCCGCCAGTACTATCAAGACCGATGGATGGCACAGCAGGACCAGCAGCATGAAACAACAGCCACACTTGTTATAAGAGTAAGTGCCTTAAACATTAAAATATTCATATTTTTTAATCATATATTTTTTTAATGGTCTCTTCCAGGCTTACTTTACACAGAAACGGGAAATTCATTTGGCTCAAATTCACACATGGCCGTATCATTTCGTCTCTTTATACTAGCGTAGAAAAGAAGAAGAAATACCCAGAGGGATTGAATGCAACCACCAACCATTGAGCTAATCATGTAATATATCAGAGAGTGATGATATGAATATATCTCAAAGGCTGTGGTAGAATTTTTTATGTATGTAGAAAGGAAGTGTTCTTGAAACTTCTTTCCCACATCCACAGGCACACTTTTCGGAGAATGGGTCGCTGAACGTCACAGTCATCATGGCAGATGACAAGGCTGTGGCGGAGGAGAACAACAAGATAACAATCTCAACTTTGCCTCTGTATCATGTGAAGCTGGAGCTTATTCCTGAAGACTGGAGTTTAAGAAAGAATGAAAAAACACAAGCCCTTAAGGACATTCCAGCAACTTTTGATGAGGATTTTGTCTTGTAAGTTGTTCCATTTACTTCAAGTTAATGCTTTGCAGCAGAAAAAAACTTTATTTTACTTTCTTTTTTTTTCTTCATGCTGATGATAAAATTCACTTCCAAAATTATATCAAGCAAACTAACACATGAAACCTGTACCTGTGTTTATGTGTATATATATATGTATATATATATATATATATATATATATATATATATATATATATATATATATATATATATATATATATATATATATATATGTGTGTGTGTGTGTGTGTGTGTGTGTGTATATATGTGTGTGTATATATATATATATATATATATATATATATATATATATATATATATATATATATATGTGTGTGT
>BOPN01008264.1:12500-17500 GCA_017312705.2 Penaeus japonicus | reverse complement strand
GGAACATAAATATACGACGTTTAAAAGTCAAGTCGGAAGGTTTCATATATATATATATATACAGTCAGCAACCGACGTACATTAGCAAATCCGAGATAGAAGAGATGGTCGGGAGTGAACTCGTCGAGGCCAGGCAGACGAGGCTCCTCCCCATGCCGCTCTACAAACAGCTGATAGGCTTTGTATGCTTCTCGTATACCTCCGTTGTCTGCTATGTTTTCACCTTCTGTTTGTAATCCATTCACCTGTAGGGGGACATGGAGGTTTAAGGATGGGGTTGTCATAGACTAATCTCTCGGAAAGTCAGTCAGAGTTTAAGAAATGGAACATAAATATACGACGTTTAAAAGTCAAGTCGGAAGGTTTCCAATAAAATGGATTCTAGACTTTGGCCAAAAATCCAAGGATTTTTGTTCCTCTTCTCCTTTCTGTAACATTTCCATTATTTGTTCTGTCTATACATATTTGTAATTACTTGACCGTGGCATCAATTCGTCAAGAAAACCAAAAGTGGGTGCTATTTTCATTACCGAATAATTCAAGCCGACTTCACTGAGCTCTGGAGGAACAAAACCATTGTACTGGTCAACGAAACACTTTGCACGTTCATCATAAGCAGCTATGGTTTCGTCGCTCCACCACTGGATTAGGTTGCCTTGTTTGTCGAAGAGGCGACCTGCCAAAGAAAAAAAAATTGCGACTCATTCCTCTTTCAATAAAGCTAAAATCGAATCATATAAAACAAATTTATGTATATCCCAATAGTAATGTAAACTCAAAGCCAAAGTTGGTCCTATTTCAAAGAGGATATTTCAGAGCATGTTTAAGAGAGGAGTGTACGTTCGAAGCAAAGACTCCGACCCCTACTATTCGCACTACCGTTCGAAATCTCCATAACGTCTTGCCTATCTTTATTCTTCAAACATTTCGCCTTCCTAGCTCCATCTACAGCATTCGCCAACTCCAACTTCTGTTCTGAATCACCTATTAACACTCTGCCATTCGTGTACACTGCGTAATTCGCATAGAGTGCGAATAAAAACAAAGCAGAGTCCCATTACCTGTGTTATCGAAGCCGTGGGTCATCTCGTGTCCGATGACCATGCCGATTCCTCCGTAGTTGAGGGCGGCGAGTGTGTTGTGGGCGTAGAAGGGAGGCTGGAGGATCCCGGCGAGTATGGCTGGGAAGAGAAAGGGCGAGAAAAGGGAAACGTTGAATGAAAAACAAAAACAAAAAAATATATATATACATATGTGTGTGTGTGATTTTACTTAATCTAGGAAAGGGGAGGCTGGGTGAAACAAAAGAATGATGATAAGAATTTACTTAAAGCGGGAAAAAGGGTAGATTGACCGAATAAGGAATATTACAACATTTTACTTTGAGATGTGAAAGTTTGAGCATTGAAATAAGGAATCGGTGTAATAGGTATATAACCTGTAAAAAATAAAACTAAACAGAGCGAAAAAAAAACGAAATTTAAAAGGCAAAAGAAATTTTAATATCATATACTTCACAGCATAAAATATAAACAAAAAATATATAAATCAATAAACCTCATGAAATTAACGATGTAAAAAGAGATTCCATGGAAGTTAAGAATTAAAAAAAAACAACCTACTGATAGTATTTTCCTGGGGATTGTAAAACGCGTTGACCACCGTCGGGGGAAAAAGGAATCTGTAGAGACAAGAACAGATAAGCTCCTGATTTCACAAGAGAGAGGGGAGATTTCGGGGGAGAGAGACAGATAGATAGGCAGATAGAAAAAGAAAGAGGGAGAGAGAGAGAGAGAGAGAGAAAAGGGGAAAAAGAAAGAGAGTTTCTGATTTCACAAGAGAGAGGGGAGATTTGGGGGGGAGAGACAGATAGATAGGCAGATAGAAAAAGAAAGAGGGAGAGAGAGAGAGAGAGAAGGGGAAAAGAAAGAGAGTGTATATGCTTACACGTGTAGCTAAAAAATTATATACATACAGGACAACGGTTAATTAATGCAACAGATGATAAATAGAATAGAATATGATGATAAATAGAACCATCGAACAATTTGGATACCTATCTACTTCTCTATTCAACACTCCCCCATCTGTAATTCACGCATTTTCCTATTCCGTCTTTCGGAACCAACCGGCTTTGAAATCAACGAAAAAGATGGTTTACTCACGAATGCATAGGTGTTTCCCTGAGGGATGCGAGTGAGTTCCTGTCGAACCAGATTCCTATTGCCAACAGATTATTGTACTCTTGTCCAGATAATATTTCCAGCTGTTAGTGTGGGAAGGTATAGGCTGGTGAGTAATGATGATAAGGATAGTAATTATTATAGTAAAAGTGGTCATGATAAGAACATGAATGATAAAGTGATTAATAATGGTAATGGAAATAATGGTTGTGGTGATGATAACAATAATGATAAGAATGGCAATAATATGATGATAATAATGATAAGAATAATGATAATGATTACAACAATATCAATGATAGTACTAATGATAATATCAATAACGATTGTACTCTTGATAATAACAAGACTGCTTCCATCCCACATCGCGTCCTCCTCCCCCTCCCCCCTCCTACCATCCCACACCATCCCTCCCCCCTCCCTCCATCCCACAACCCCTCCCCCTCCCCCCATCCCACACCCTCCCTCCTTCTACACCTCTCATCCCCTTCCCTCCCCCCATCCCACACCCTCCATCCCTCCATCCCACACCCTCCCTCCCATTCCCCCATTCCCCATCCCTCTATCCCACATCCCCCCTCCCGCTCAACCCCCATCCCTCCAACCCACACCCTCCCTCCCCCCTCCCCCCAACCCACACCCTGCCTCCCCGCATCCTACACCCCCCATCCCTCCATCCCACACCCTCCAACCCACATCCCCCCATCCCTCCATCCTACATCCATCCCCCTCCCTTCATCCCACCCCCTCCCTCTGTGCTTGTGTCTGTATGTGTTCCCGTGCTTGTTCCTGTGTATATATATGTGCGTGTGCGTGCGTATGGATGATCGTGTGTGTGTTCACTTACGCATGTACATGGGTACGTTCCTATACAAAACATATCATCACACCCATCTCCCATCAATAAACCCTCACCCCCCTCACCCCCTCACCCCCCCAACCCTATCAATTCCCCCCTCCCACTCACCCCCTCGTATCCATTGGTGAGCTCGGCGTCGTCCATGATCCACTCTGGATAGGCCACGAAGGGGTCGATGGCGGCCAGCTTCTCCCTCGCCACGACCAGGTCCTCCTCCAGCATCCACTCGTTCTCGTCCAAGAGGGAGTCGAAGGCCGCGCGGAGGTCCTCCACCAACTCGCTCGTCTGTCGGGAAAAGCGAGTGGATGTGGATGTGGATGAAATATAGAGTGAGTTGGGGATGGGTTGGGTTGGGTTGAATGGTGGAATTTGCTCTGTAGAGGGACGATGTGTGTATGTGTGTGTGATTGTGTGTGTAGATATATGGATATGTATTTATATGAATACTTACATAAATACACACACACACACACACACACACACACACACACACATATATATATATATATATATATATATATATATATATATATATATATATATATATATATATATATATATATATTTATATATATATATATATATATATATATATAGAGAGAGAGAGAGAGAGAGAGAGAGAGAGAGAGAGAGAGAGAGAGAGAGAGAGGTAGATGTAGATAGATGAAAAAAATCATGGTCAAAGCGAATATGAAGTAACGTATCTATCGATGGTCCTTTCAGTATATCCTATAAAGAAGTAGCAGCATATTCTTGTGTTTCCGTGTTCTTCCCTTTCGTTATTTCATTTACATTTACACACACACACAGACACATACACACACACACAAACACATGCACATTTAAACAAACAACCAAACAAACAACAAACAACCAAACACACACACACACAAACAAGCAAACACACACACACAAACACACACACACAAACAAGCAAACACACACACACACACCCCACCCACGTGCCCCCACTGACCTCCTCCTTAGCCGTGGCGGGGAAGAACCTATCGACGTAGGCCCTGGAAAGCGCGAATCCCAGGTTGATATTGGCTTGCGCGAGGCAGTGCGACGCCCGCGGGGTCGGCTCGGTCGCGCCCGTCAAGGCCTGTTGGAAGTTGAATGTGATGTTCCTGAGGGCGTAGGTCGTTTCTTGGCCTATGTCGTACACCCACCACCAACCGATGGCATTGGCTGCGGGAACAGAGGGGAACTTGGCGTCAATATGTTTTTTTTTTTTTTTTTTTTTTATAACTTTTTTTGTTATTTACTATTTATTTATCATTTTTTAATTATTTTATTATTCTTTCTTTTAATCTTTTATTATTCTCTTTTTTACTCTTTTTATTATTATTTTTTACTATTTTGATTTTTTTTCTCTTTTTATTATTCTTTTTCTTTTCTTTTTATTATTCTTTTTTTTGACTCTTTATTATTTTTGTTCCTTTTGTTTCTTTGAAGGTATTAATTTTGTTTTGTTGGGAAATGTGGTTTCAGGATGATTTGTTTTTCCTGTACTTTATTATCTGTGAGTCAGATTAGGAAATCAACTCGATGTGAATATATAATTAAGGTATTTCCCTTCCGGGCAAACATATTGCGGTACAGAATGCAAAAGAACGTAAAAAAAAATCACTTTAAACTCTAACCCACTTCGTAATATTATCATGAAATATAACTGGCTTTTGGCTTGTATACTAAGAAAAGCAAATTTTCGATACTAATACACATATACATAAATCACAACTTCAATTACTCTAAAATTAAGGAATGAAGAATAACAACCCAACAACCGGTGTCGTTAGGAAAAAAAAAATAAAATTAAAAAATAAAAATAAAAAACATACTAACCGACGGTGCGTGGGGGAGTATTAGCCAGCATGGAGGTTAAGTTGGCGAAGAAGGGACTTTTGAAGGAGATAACTGGCTCGTTCTCGTTGATCATCACTTCTGTGTTGGTG
>BOPN01008263.1:12500-15000 GCA_017312705.2 Penaeus japonicus | reverse complement strand
GTATAATGAAAAATTGTCAACGAATCAGCGTATGATGACATTTTAAAATGGTAAACACTAGACGGTTCTAGCGGCCAGGTTCGACAACCCAACAGGCTTGTATATAATTCTATAAGAAGGTGAGACGAGATATCTGGCTCTGTTATACGAAACTGACGCTAATCATACCGATCGTTGAAGATAGATGTTATGTACAAGCTATCGAAACGAGGGTCTTAGAACGAAAAGAGAAGAGGCACATTAGCCCCAACACGAGCGAGAAAATGCCGCATCGGCCCAGATGCTTCGAGCGCAAGGAGAGAAAGGAGATGGATATTATGTTCGGAAAATCGATGCTGAGAGCGTTAGTTGTGAAGGGAGGAAGGAAATTGATGGGCGTGAATGAGGAGTAAAGAATGCAACGAGGGGAATGAAACATGAGGTGTATTACTTGGCTGAAGGTTTAGAACAGTTCTGTTAATTAAACGAACAAAAAAAGTTTATCTATAAGCCTGGTAAAACAAACTTTTATCTTTTTTTAAATTTGATTTGACCTTTAATCGAAAATGTGTGATGAGCGCTTATTCCACCTATATTTGATCACTTAAACAAACATGAATAACAGTCATCGTGTCTATCTCATATGTATAATTCATTTTCAAAATAAAAGTTTCTTTATACAAACGCACACAAAATGTTGCAATTCATCGGGTTTCAGAAACTCTACCCTAACGCCCAAGCCCGAAGCCGAGTCTGCAGCCGCTGGTCGAGATCGCGCCCTGGGCTGCCTCCTCGCACAGGCTGCCCAGCGCTCCCACCCGAGTCTGCTACTGTTCGTTAAGGGTGATCGCGGATTAATTAACAGCGGCTATTATGTCAGCGGTGAATGCGGAGAGGGACTCCGTGAGGTGATTCGCAGCAGCTGTGGAGGGAACCGGATGAGGCCGGAGGGAGTCGGAGGGAGCCGGAGGGAGCCGGAGAGACCAGCAGGCGACAATGATCGGGAGGTACAATGCATTCAGAAGAGTGAGAATCAAATGAACCTGGAGATGGAGGTGATTAGATATGCTAATGATTGTGGACGTTTGAAAGGTCATTAGGAAGCCCAAGAGCTTTGTTTCCCTGGATTGCTACGAAGGAAATTAGAAGAATTGGAACAAGACGAACTTCCATGAATAACAATGGGGGGGGGGGGGGGGTAGAATAAGGAAGGTAACAGGCCTACATGTAATGTTCATTGTAACCGTTGTAACAATAATGTCTTTAAAGAACGATTATTTAACTGTTACACAATCAGTTTCGCTGAACAAGATAAGCAGTCACTTTATACACACCTCCGTAAACGACTTTTCCAGACACAGGCAATACACATTGAATCGACGCCGAGGATGGCGGGTGACTGAGCCGGATCCGTTTCCTCGGAAGGTTATACCCGCACCAGCAGGGGACGAGGAGGGGGGGGGGGGCCGCATCAGGAAGCGAAGGAGTCGAAATGAACAGACAAAGAAAAGCGATTCTCTCATGAACTGCGATTCGTCTCGTCGCTTTGTTTTGATGATCACCCGGCGCGAGGATTTCTAACACATCTGATGCTGACGGTGTCCAAAGTGTCTCTCGTAAGCATCACAATATCATTTTGCTTCGGTCATGGCCTCGTGACTGCTGTGTATCTGCCAAATAATTGTATGAGTTACACTTTCGAGGTTTCATGGAGCTTCAGGACATGTAGATAATCGCGCAACGCTCCTATGAAGCTGTCGTCTGTATATTTTACAATGAGCTTTGAATACAGAATGGTTTCTGTTTAATGCAGTTCTTTAATATAGACATTATTCATGACAATATTTTGAGCAAAGGCCCATTCCCAGTCGTGATCTTTTACAACACTGTATTTTCGCTTCTGTGGTAATTTACCAGCTGTGATTCTGTTCCACTGAACTACAAGGAAAAACAACCTTAGTAATCACGCTTTCGCTCTCATGCCAGGAAGGAAGATATTGATTATATAAAGGAGAATTTCTGCAAAAGGTGCTGCGGGCGAAACTGATTAGTGTTAATTCTACATTTCTTAATGAAGATTAACAGAGAATGTCTGTGGCGTTCCCCCAATCCCTTGCGGCAGCCGTGGAATTTCTCTTTCCTCTGAACGTCAGATAAAAGGGATTCCCAAAAGGGAAGACTTCGCCGTCGCTGACGAAGGATTTGCGCCAAATCTCTAATCTTATAACAATGTCTGGGTCATTTGCCTCGAAAACGCGAATGAAAAGGCTCTTTCGGGAGCGACGTTGCACAAGTTCCCGACGCCCGAGGTTGGCCGGGCTCCCCATTACGGCGAATCATGCCGCCGAGTCGATTCGGGGCGGTAATTAAAGAGGAAGTCATGTCTGCGTCATGTCTGTTTGCGTGGCGAGCGCCGGCCGGGAGATGCGCCCCCGTGCGGAGAGTGCGCGCGTTAGAGGGGCTCAGTGTTCATCAAGCGTGATTTGTTGATGGAAAGTTTCTGATAGAATTACTCGGTCTT
>BOPN01008263.1:0-5000 GCA_017312705.2 Penaeus japonicus | reverse complement strand
CATATATCAGTGTCAACACATGTAGATAACCCCACTGAAATATTGTGTCAGAATCAATCAAGCGGTTGTGTAATATCTGAATGAAAAATAATCTCTCACATCATCCGGAAACGCTCCTCCACAGCCCCTTTGAAGACACGATTTCTGATGGAAATAATTTTGATAACAGAAAGGTTTCAATCCTGCGTTAGACTGAAACAGTTTAAATTACAATTTTCTTTTATTCTATTGTATTTTTTTGTTTTTTTTGTTTTGTTATACGATGCATGGATTTACCCCGCATGGACGCAGTGAGCCATAATGCTGTATAAAATATAATACTCTTGTTTTATATCTCGGCGCCTGTGGGTATTTATTGCTTCTCTCACACCTTTGAATTTCACTCTAATCTGCACAGTTATTTCATTAAATGATAATTCACATGGTAAAAGACGAGCAAGAGAATCGCTTTTCATGATATGTATTGCGGTGAAAAATGAGTATTAAGCTTCTTTGATTACTTTGAGTATTTATGCGATTTCCTTGTCTACAGTAAATAGAATTTAAACTATGTATCTGCCGTATGAAGGGATCTCACTTATGAAGGATGAATAACGCTTTTTGAAATAGATATACACAAACAAACCTTGAAATAACTATCTTTCTCTTTTTTTTTAGCTGTCACATTTTAGCTTTATCAGTATGGATAGTCAGAAACAGTTATATCTGAATTACAAATAACGTCCGAGTTCAAACTCTACATGATAATTATATATAAAAAAGTTTCACATAGACATAAGCAATCTCCTCTTCCTCATCACCACCATCATCACCATCATCACAATCTCAGTATTATTTTATTTCATATAGTATGGAAAGATCAGGGTCCGAACCTATAGCTCGAAATCGACAACACTCTTCCATCACCAATAATATTACGTCGAAGAAACATTTCATTTTAAATTAGTAACGATAGACTGTACAATAATGGTTTAGTATCAAGTTATCACATTAAAAAATAAAGAAAATAAATCTGCAGAAACTCGTATAGAGAACCAAAAAAAGGAACGGAAAGCACCGAGGCACAGCCATATCAGTTCGCACTAAAAAAGTAAAAGGAAAATAAATATTTGACAAATATTCTGGACGTGAAATTCACGGAAGGTAGGAGAGCGATTTTGTATTCGTATTTTTCTTTTTTCTTGTTCTCCCTTTTGGTATTTTCTACGTCCTGTGACTATAAAAACCTTGGACGCCCAATTTTCTCGTCAGACAAAGTTATGGACAATGCTGAGTTGATATCTATAAAAGGTTATTGGGCCGAAAAAGTGTATCGACGCATTTTAGAATCGGAGCGCGCCAGATTTTTACAGGCAGTAGTAGAATATGCGAAGATCTCACCAACACGACTGCGTCACGTCGTATTGACGGAAGGAAAACGAGCAAGTGACAAGAAATGAGACTGAAAATGCAGCCTCCATGAATTCGAACGCAATTATCCTGTGGGCATGAAAGTATGTAGGCATCTTTATGCACAAACATAAGAAGAAAACCACACAACGAGACTCTCTTTATCGTATTTGAAATGTATTTACAAAATGTATATGATTCAGTAACTTTAGTGTTGACCAGAATTTCGAAAAGGGACTTGGAAGCGAATGCCTGTAAAGAAAGTACTTAGAAGAGGCTATGACGTGAGCTTTCTTAGAAAAAGTATACCTTGAAAACACCAAAGCACCAGCCAAGGTAGAATAGCGTGTCTGAAGAAAGCAAAATGACTGCTTGGTTTGCTGTATTCACATCAAGAAACTCAGAGATGAATTATCAATGTCAATGATATTATTAGATTGTCATATCTCAAGGCTAACAAAACCTCCTTCACTCTCCTTCCCTTTTCTTTCGCTTTTTCCTTCTCCCGACCCTTCAGCCTCCTCCCTCAGAAAGGCAAAGAAGCAATAAGACAGAACAAGGGATGCGCGGCAAGGCGTCCCGCCGTGCCCCAAAAGGTTGCTCCCGGTTACCATGGCAACGGGAACGCTTTTATCCCCCCTCCCCCTTGCTGGGCGCCCCACTCTGCCCTGTTCATCACGCTGCAATTAGGACTCGGCCGCGCCAAGCGCACCGGAGCGGACTCGCCTTCATCTGCGACGTCGCCAAGATGGTTTATACAGCAGTTATCTTATTCCTACTCTGGCATTGCTACCAATATTACCTTTCGATTAATATGATAAATATGTCATCCTAGCGAGACAACTTTTACCGTTGTGCTATACTTGATAATTAAAGTTCATGTCAATGTGACATTCTATCTATACTTACCTTCACATATACTGGTTAATGTCCATCTGTTTGCCTATATATGCAGATCCGTCATGCATATCCCTATCTATCATTTCGTCAATTCTTTACGAACTGTAAGTATCTGTCATGCGTCACTGTCCATTTTCCTTGCACCAATCAGTCAAACCGGATTCGTATTCATCGTTCAGTTCAGAAGAAACATTTTTCCGGCGCGACCATTTCCCGTAAAGTGGAAAATTGGTCCCCGAAAGCAGGTGTATTGAAAGGACAAGCAATTCCTCGAGCCAGTGAGTGCATGATTTATGGTAATAGGATTGAATCATTCGGAGATACTGATGCCTTTCTTACAGCGAGCGTGGAAAGGATAACGATGCCAAGACTGATAAATGTGATGAGAGAGGAAGATAAGGATTGTATGGAAGGTGATGAGGAGTTTTTTTTTTCCTGCGGAAGTAGACCGCGGGAAAAGAGGGCGGAGAGGAGAGAGAAAGGAAATGAGTGGAGAGGAACTTATGGATGAGAATGACTGTGTTATTGCTATATTTTGTAACTGTCATTATCTCTACTTCACTCATTATGATTTTCATGATTGTTATTATCACTAGCATCAATAGTGACATCATTATTGTCATTACTGCAGTCATAAGGAATATCACTATTCCTCTACATGTAGTTGCATTTTTGATAGTGCCTTTTTCGATGTTGAATAAAAGAAATAAAAGATAAAGATCGAAAAAGACACGTAGCAGGCAAAGCAAGCATAAAAGCGCCTCGCGATGATTTCATGTTTGGAGGCGCCAGCCAAAGAATTCGCCAGTGACACGTTGACATGTTTGAAGGGACAAGCGACGTGCGTTTATTTTCCTAAAAGCAAAGCCTCTCGCGTATCCATTTTCTTCTTTAATTTCAGACTGTTTTTCAGTCTATAAATCTGTCCCTGTCTGCATTCGTATATTTGCATCTTCTTTTTCAAACGAGAAAAGCTGCAACTGTCATAGAGACATGTATAAACACAGACACGCAAAGACACACACATAAACACACGGATGAGTTTTGTACGTCAGGATCCAGCTGGACTCCTTTTGTTTATGGATATGACAGATGGTCGACACATCTGTTGGGTCTCGCACAGTTAGTCAAAGATAAGTGCTATTTCGGGAGACTTATGGTTCTGAGGTGACGTTGTTTGGCTTCATGTGAGAGGCAAAGAATAATGAGAGTGATAACCATGATAGGAATGGCGGTAAATAAAGAAATAGAAATAGAAAGGAGAGGAAAGAAACGAAAAGTAAAAGGAAAGAAATATGATAAATAAATAAGAGATAAGACCCATACAAATCACACACACACACACACACACACACACACACACACACACACACACACACACACACACACACACACACACACACACACACACACACACACCCACACCCACACCCACACCCACACCCACACCCACACCCACACCCACCCCCACCCCCACCCACACCCACACCCACACCCACACCCACCCGGCCCATATCCAGAAACACGCTCTTCATTTCCTTCTCCCCCATCTCGCCGTCCCTGACTAATGGAAGAAATAAATGTTAATCGAAAGATAAGCGTCCTCACTGGCCTCAAATGGCCCGAAATTCCGCTCGACCGACGCTCGGGTTCCTCCTCTGGGTCTTCGGCTTCTTCTGCCTATGTTAGTAATGTTAATGACAATAAGGATGAGGATGGTAATAATCTCGATGATAATAGTAATTACAATTATCATCATTGTTATCACTGGAATCACTATCATCATCATTATTATTTTTGTTGCTGATGTTATCATTATTATAGTTATAATCATTATCCTTATTATTATTATTATTATTATTATCATTGTTATTATTATCTTATCATCATTATTATCCTTTTCATTACTATGATTATCATCAAAACTCTCATTACCATTATCATTATAATCATCCTTTATACCATTGTTACTACCATCATTAGCATTATTAAAACTATTATTACTATCATTATTATTATTATCATTGCTATCATTATTGTTTTATTATTATTATTACCATTGCCATTATATTTATTTCTATTGATATTACTAATATCATCATTATCAATATTAGCCTAATCATCATTATCATCATGATCATTATCATCATCATTATCATAACTGATGTTACTGCCGAATTAGAAATGCATAAAATATATAAGTAATCAACAAACAAATAAATTAATAGATATATGAATGTGCATAAAAAAAGCACATCAACCAATGAAAAAACAGACAGATGGAAGAGCAAATGGCTGAACAAATACATGAAAAAAGATAATGTGAAACGAGACAAAGATCCTCGGGGGAAAGTAGTCAAGGGAAGACAGGAAAAAAATGACAGGGAGAAAAAGTGTTTCCGCCCCGCACCGCCCACATGCGGGGTCCGTGGGCGCTTGCATTTGTTTGTTGTTTGTCTTCTCTGGGTGGGCATACACGAAGGGAGAGGGGGGGGGGGGGGGGAGGAGACACTTCGTGGGGGAATGTACAGGAGATCATGCTCTTCCCCTCCCCCCCTCCCCTCCACCCCTCCTTAATATTTCCCCCTTCCCTTACTCCGCCCTTCCTCTTTGGGAAAGGATAATGGTTATTTTCTCTCGCTGTTTCTCATCTATTGATTTGTTTTTGTGTGTGAGGGCGTGGGAGAAAGGGGAGAGGAGAAAGTGAAGGA
>BOPN01008262.1:5000-47546 GCA_017312705.2 Penaeus japonicus | reverse complement strand
AATTGGCAGTGACATTGACGTCCGTGGTGATGTATTGGTGACGTGTGGTGATTTGTGATGTCCAACGTGCGTATTATCTTTGGCCTTGAAGTGTTTAGATACACTTCGGGTTTTGTGTGTAATATTCTTTTCCATGGAACTATTGTGATATGATTGATATTCGACATCAATGTTGACTCTGACTTTAAGATTCTTCTTTTATTTACATATTTGTTAATATTCGCGGTTTATTAGTATAGTTGAACGTTGGAATTATTACATAATATACCCCGTATCTTTTTCAAATAGGAAATCGCGTTTAGGAGTGGGGTGTGTTTGTGGCCGAGACACTTTATATTTACCGTTCACCTATTTTCCCCTTCCTCCTATTTACATTCCTCCTATTTTCCCCTTCCTCCTATTTACATTCCTCCTATTTTCCCCGTCCTCCTTTTCCCCCGTCCTTTTTTTATTTTCCCTTCCTCCTTTTTTTTATCCCTTCCTTCTATTTTCCCCTTCCTCCTTTTTTATCCCTTCCTTCTATTTTTCCCTGCCTCCTTTTTCCCCTTCCTTCTATTTTCCTCTTCCTCCTATTTTCTCCTTTCTTCTATTTTATCCCTTCCTCCTATTTTATCCCTTCCTTCTATTTTCCTCTTCCTCCTTTTTTTCTCCTTCTATTTTCCCCTTCCTCCTTTTTTATCCCTTCCTCCTTTTTCCCCTTCCTCCTATTTTCCCCGTCCTCCGTTTCCCATTCGCCACCCTCTGTTTTCCCTCCTGGCGTCGCACCGTTAAACTTGCGGTGTCTCTCCGCAGGGTGTCGGCTTCCCGGCTTCTTCGAGGCTTCTTCGAGGCTTTGGTCAGATCGTTGCCTTTTATGTCGCTCGAGCTTTTTGGCAAGTAATGCTGTGTAGCAACGACAACTATTACGGCAATTATTGCTACTGCTACTACTACTACTTTTTTTATGGCCTCGAATTCTCCCCGATTGCGACCGCTGTTACGGCTACTGCTATTGCTACGTTGTTACTGTTTATGTTACTGTTACTAATGCTACTGGTGGTTTTGACGTAACTACTGTTGTTACTCCTTCTGTTACTCAAACTGGTGCTACTATTATTTCTACCTTTCATTTGTTTAAGATGGCTCCTGTCCTCCATTTATAATCGAACTTACATCTCGACATGCTCATCACGCCTATGCATTCTTTATCCATTACAACTATTTTTGTATCTGCTTTAACTACTACTGCTGCTGACCTCACTGCTACTAGTGCCACTGCTTTCACCACTGCTATTTCTATACTACTAATCCTCCGACTCCTACTTCTGCTCCTATTGTGTCATCGCCACCACCACTCTTCCTTCTGACATGTACAGTATTATTCTTCTCCCTCCTTCCCTACCCTCCTTCCCTACCCTCCTTCTCTTTCTCTATCCTCCCCCCCCCCTTCCCCCCACCATACCGTAGGACACTTGGTCTTACCTAAACGCTCTTCGTGTGCCGCCTTTGTCACTCACCCTTTCCTTTCCACTTGTAATCAATCACTGCTCCCCTCCTCATCCTTCTCCCATAATCTCCTCCTCTACTCCCTATTCTTCCACTTCCTCCCCCCTCCCCTCTCTCTCTAATGTGATATGGACAGCAGTGATTGCATTAATACTCCCTTCGGACGCCGCCTTTGAGAGTGTCGCGCCACCTTTCGTTGTTGTTGTTGTCGTTGTTGTCGTCGTCGTCGTCGTCGTCGTCGTCTTGGCTGCCGTCGTCGTCGCTTATCCTCGGGGTGCTTGGACCCGGGGGAAGGGAGGGGGCAAGAAGAGGAGGAGGGGTGGGGGGGGAAACAGGGAAGAGGGGAGGGGAAGACTCTCCTCGCTCGCAGGCTTTGTGACGACATACTTTTCCTACGTTGAAACGGCTGTGGTGTTTGTCGCGGAGACCGAGGGTTGTTTTTGTTTCAGTAATGCCAAGTATTTATTCAATTTACTTTCCATTCCCACCACGCCTACTGGGTTGCTGGGTGCGTTTCTTTGTTGAAATGTCATTGCAATAGTTTGATAAGTATTGCATTTGCTTGATTAGTCGTTCATTGCATTTTACGGTATTTTCCCCTCGCGAGAATCTCGAATAACGTTTAGCAGCTGGGTTTTTAAGCAAGATTCTACGTTGCATTGATATATTCCCGTGGTAGACTCTCAGTGAATGGTTGACTCCTAGCGTCCCCTGGGCCTTGGTGGACCTGAGTTCCTGGAGGACGTGTGAAGGATTCGCCACGGCGATTGGCCTTCGGCACCCCCTCCTCTCTTTTTCTCTCTCGCAATTCTTAGTCTCCTCTTCCCCTGTATCTCTCTTTCTCCTCCTCCCTCTCCACTCTCTTTCTCTCTCTCACTCTCTTTCTCTCTCTCTCTTTTTTTCTCTCTCCCTCTCCCTCTCTCTCTCTCTCTCCTCCCCCGTCCTCCCCCTTTCCTTCTCTTATTCCCTCCCTCCCTCCCTAAATTCCTCCTTTCCCTCCTTCCCTCCTTCCCTACCCTCGGGCAGGGTGACACCCTATGGACATGCCTTTCTGTTTCACGCATTTCACAGAGAACCCTGTTTGCTCCTTCTATCCCTCATTCCATTCATCCCTGTTCTCTCTCACTTCTTCCCTCCTGCCCTTTCTTCCTCCCCCACCCTCCCTCCTGCTCCTCTTTCCTCTTCCCCATCCTCCCTTCCTATCTTCGTTTCTCCCTCTCTCTTCCTAGCTTCCTATCTCCTCATTTCCTTCTTTCATTTCCACCTCCCACCCACCTACCCAAATCTACCCACTCCCCCATTCCCTTTCCTCCCTCTCCTCCCTCTCCCACCTTCCGACCCTCCCTCCCTCCCTCCCTCCCTTCCTTCCTTCCTTCATCTCCTCCCTCCCTTCATCTCCTCCTACCCTCTTCCCCTCTCCTCCTACCCGCTTTTCCTACCCATTTTCCCTTCCATCCTTCCCGCCTACCCTCCCTCCCTACCTTCTCCCTCCCTACCTTCTCCCTCCTTCTCTCTCCTCCTTCTCCCTACCTTCTCCCTCCTTCTCCCTCCTTCTCCCTCCTTCTCTCTCCCTCCCTACCTTCTCCCTCCTTCCCTACCTTCTCCCTCCTTCTCCCTCCTTCCCTCTCCTTCCCTCTTACTCTCCCTCCCTTCCCCCTCCTTCCCTCTTACTCTCCCTCCCTTCCCCCTCCTTCCCTCTTACCCTCCCTCCCTTCCTCCCTCCCACCCTCCCTCCCTCCGCGGCGGCGTCGGCTTCGTTAGTTGCGGGCGAGTGCGAGCGAGAGGAATTTACGACGCGGAAACCTGCGTCAAGGCTCGCCCTGCACGCGACCGGAGGCCTTAACCCTGTTCCACTCCGCCTTTGCTTTCTTGTTGTTCTCTTTTGGATGTTGAGTTTGCTGTGGGGAGATGATGGGGATTTTTTTTTTTTTTTTTTTTTTTTTTTTTTTTTTTTTTTTTTTTGCTGTTGTTGTTTTTGTTGTTAGGAATAAGGACTGATGATATTATTGATCTTAATTTTGTTACTGTGTTGTTATTATCATGGTTATTGTATTACTATCATGATCTTTATTGTGATTATCATCTCTTTTATCATCTTTACTATTGTTGTTGTTGATGATGGTGCTGTTTTTTTTTTTCTTAATATTATTTATATAATTTTTTATTATTGTTGTCACTTTATTTTTTATTGCTATTCATTATGATCTGAGTCGTTTCTGCACTTGTAAATATGAAGAGTTTATCAAGGGTGTGAATATCATATGAATTAGTTTACCATCATAACGGGAAATGAGTGAATTTATATATATATATATATATATATATATATATATATATATATATATATATATATATATATATATATATATATATAACCCCCCTCCCTCTCCCCAATGCAACAGTTGTGACTTTCACTCCATCAATGAAGACCTCTGTGTCAAGATTTCCGTGTCGGGTGTCTTAAGACCTTGCAGAATGTGACACTCAGATATGGCACTTGCGCATTACGACTTCTGAGTCCGGTCATCACATTTTATTTTACTTTATTTCTCTTCTTAAGTTTTTGTTTATCGTCCGAGTCCCTTATCTGTGGTTGGTTTGTATGAGTTGCGTGTCGTGGAGGAGGTAATCGACTCGTTTTGTTTATGTATTTTGTATGTTTTTGTTGTTATTGTTTGACCAAAGTGTTTTCATTTCATTACAGGTAAGAGTAATGGACTGACGTTTTGTGGTGGGTTGCGTGGTGGTGGTGAGTATTCTCGCTGTGATTGTATACTCTATATGTATGTGTGTGTGTGAGAGAGACAGAGAGAGAGAGAGAGAGAGAGGAGGGGGGGGGAGAGGGAGAGGGAGAGAGGAGAGAGAGAGAGAGATAAAGAGAGAGAGAGAGACAGAGAGAGAGAGAGAGAGAGATCGTTTTACATTTCTCATTTCTACGTTTAAGATATTACGAGTGTATTCTTCAGTTTCCTAATTATATATTTACTTGTTAATTCATTTATATTTGATGCACTAGAGACTAGGCCATGTGGCCAGGGCCGGACAGCGACGCGTGGCGCTCCAGGAAGCCCTTGAGGATTCCAGGACTTTCATGGATCGCGGGGGGGTATAGGGAAGGGGGACGGAGAAGGGGAAAAGGAGGTGAGAGGAAGAGGGAGGATAGGATAGGATAGGATAGGACAAGAAACAAGGAGGAGAATGAGAGGGACGGAGGATAAAAGAGCAAGAACGAGGGGAGGGGGAGGGAAGAGAGGCTAATATATAGGGGGGAAGGTGAGGGGGAGGGTAGAAACGCGTAAAGGCCAGGTCCGTTCGGCATCTCGAGGAGGGATAGCGGACACACGCCTCTAGCTTTTTCCGAGATGGAATGTTGTTTGTCTTGGACGGATTTTATGGCGCGAGGGTTTTCGGGTTCGTGTTTCTATTATTGATAGGATGGGCGGACTGGGAAAGTCGAATGGGAGAGACATAGATATGTAATAATAATTTCTTCCGGGGTGAATAATCAGTGGGAATGGTTGGTTATTTTTTTTTTAAGGTCTTTCATGAAACTGAATCTCTCACTTCGAAGAATATTATGCGTAAAGTTAATGGAGGACACCCGAAGGAGATTTATTTTTATTCTATTATGGGAAGTTCGTCATTTGATTGGCGGGAGATAAGGAACCCCGGGCGCCTTCTGTGATTGATCTCCCGATTGGAGACGCCGCCGTCGACCGGAGGAGCAGGCTGGCGCGGATATATTATTTAATGATCCGTCGATCTTAATGGTTGTGTTTTGATTAATGGTATTTTTTAACCGTTTTTTTTTTTTTTTCTTTTCTTTTCTTTTTTTTTGTTGAGCCATTTCGTTCGTCAGCTGGTAGGTGGAGCACGTGCACTCACACCGGAAAGGTAATTACAGGTGTTCAGGCAGGTGATGCGTAGGTGAGAGAGGCATTGGGAGAAGGAAGATGCCCATTACCGGTTAGGTGACGAGGAGGGAAGGAGAGGAGAGGGAAAAGGGCGGGGGGGGGGGGGGAGGAAGGGAAGTGAGGAAAGGGGTTGCGACGAGGAGGGAAAGACTAACACCTACTTCTCGTTTTTAGCTTTGTCTCTCTCTCTCTCTCTCGCTCGCTCGCTCTCTCTCTCTATCACAAACGCACACACACACACACACACACACACACACACACACACACACACACACACACACACACACACACACACACACACACACACACACACACACACACACACAATGTATGTAAGCCTGAATGTGTATCTTGAAGTGTGACCAAATATTAGTATTCGGGCGTGTGACATTGATGCTGGCCGTTTGCCGACCGCGGACGCCAGCGCTTCTCAGTGCGGCGCCAGCTTTATGGGCGTCGCAAATCCAAGAGATGGTGGGGGCGGGAGGTGATGGGAGTTTGGCGGGGGAAAGGTAAGGAAAACAGTTAGGAGAAACAACCTTTATACATGCGTGTGTATAAATATCACAGGCGACAGTTTCCCAGGCTACGCGCTTCCGGTGATCGCCGCCTTCGTCGCCTCCCCCGCCGGACGTGGATAACTCCCCCCCACCCCCCCACACACACGCACTCCCCCCGTGACGTCGTGAGAAACTTTATGTTGCTTGCCTTTTCTCATTTTTTACTTCTGTTTCTAAGCTGGTTTCGGTTTTCAATAGGGCATTGGGTTGCTGATTCTATGTGTCATCTCTCTCTCTATCTTTCTCTCATCTATGTATGTTATTATTTACCTATATATATATATATATATATATATATATATATATATATATATTTATATTTATATTTATATTTATATTTATATTTATATGTATATGTATATGTATAATTATATATATGTGTATGTATATGTATAATTATATGTATGTGTATGTATATGTATATGTATATAAAATGATATAAAGTATATTATGATATATATTAAGGTTTATTATGCGTCAGTATATTCTTATTAGAATAATGTTCGGTCGTCTTTTCACAATGAACACTTCCACTGTTATATTATTATTATGGGTCATTGAAGTGATTTTCTTATTCATGAATATTCACATGCACAAAGGAAACGCTGCAGGATCTGTAAATTAGACTCATTTCATTAATTAGTTAATTATTGGGATGTATATCTTGCCTACTTATCTTTTTAGGTCGTATGGCTGAATCATTCATCAAGAAGTGTTAAGGAGAAAGAGAGAGGGAGGGATAGTGAGAGAAAGCGAGAAAATGAGACGAGGAGATCCAAGTATTTCCAATTCGATCCTCATTTGTTGTTATGTAAAGCCTTCTGTCGATTCATTTTTCCACCCCTTCCCCCCCCTTTCGTCCTTGTCCTCCTTATTTTTGAGCCCCCACCCTTTCTTCCCTCCCTTCCCGAAAATTGCTGATCCCATTGACAAACGGATAAGAGCCTTTTCGATGCCCGTCTATCTCCTTTATTACTCCTCCTTCTCCCCCGCCTCTTTCATTCTCCCCCCTTCTTCATCTCTTCCCCTTCTCCCTCCCTCCACCTCCCCATCTTTTTATTCGTTCCAAAAAGAAGAGGAAAATAAAGGAAACGAAAAAAAGGAGGTCATTATACTAACAATTAGAGTGTCAATCCGCGAAGCGTCTTGTTTGCGCGCGAAACTCCTCCTAATCCTAGATGATCCTACGTCGGGAGGGTTGGGCGGATTACGATGTTTAGGGAAGGAGGAGAAGGAGAAGGGGAAGAAGAAGAAGGAGGAGGAGAAGAAGAAGGGGAAGAATAAGAAGGAGGAGGAGGAGAGGGGAGGAGAGAAGAGGAGAGGAGGAAGAGCAGGAGGAATGGTCAAAAAGAGAGGGGAATATATGAAAAGTCTGACTAGGAGAGGAGGATTATGAGGAAGATAAGGGGAGGAGGATATGGAGAAGAGAATGGGAGAGAGAAGAGAAATGTAAATATAAAGGAGAAGGAATAGGGTATCAGGAAGAAGAGACCAAGCCGACAAGTGAGGAGGGAGGAAGGGGAGAAGTGAAGGGAAAGAGCAACAAGAGGAGAGGAGAAGAATATGAGGATAAGGATATAAAGAGGATCATGAAAAGGTGATGATGATGATGATGTAAGATGTACAGCGGGACTTGAGAACAGGAGTAAGAAAGATAGAGAAAACATAGGGAAAATGTTGACGAAGGTAGGAAGAGACACACACAGACAGGGGTGAAGAAAGTGTGAGACAAAGGAAGAGATAGTGTGAACAGAGTAGAGAGACAGACACAGACGAACGGAAGGAAACGGATGGATGGCGAGACCGAGCACAAAAGAGGAGGAAGAAGAATCGAGGGACTTCAGAGAGCAGACAGACGAATGGATTGAAGGGTGGTGCGTGCGTCTCAAACAATGGAAATTGTTGTTGTTGTTTTTTTATGTGTGATAGAAATTGTATATTGTTTCCATTGATAAGAGTCTATGTTCGTAGTCGATTAGTGAAAAAGAATGATGATGGTTAGAGAGAGGGAGACGGAGAGAGAGAGAGAGAGAGAGAGAGAGAGAGAGAGAGAGAGAGAGAGAGAGAGAGAGAGAGAAATAACGTTGTTTAAGTAATCCTGGAAGACTTGAGAAGCTTGGCTGATGATGGGACCGAAGGAGAGGGTCAGGTCAAGAGTTTACAAAGGGGGGAGGGGGGGGAGACATGGAGGAAGGAGGGGTGGGGAGAGGAATGGCAAGGGGGGTTGAGGTGAGGTCATTTGGTTAGGTCGTCTTCCAGACGGGCATTCCCAAGGCCGCGGTGTACTCTATTCCATACCCAGGCCCCCTTCTGCCGGGTCAGCTTGGCTCTGTTTGACAGCAGATTGTTTGTTTATTTGTTCATTATTCGAGAGCTTGCTTTTTTTTGTTTTGTTTTTTTTTCTTTTTTTGTGTCTCCTATTCGTCACTAGCTTGACGGATTTGTTACATTTTCCCCCTCTTCCTTTTTTATCCTCCTATCTCCATTCTTTCTCTCTCTCCTCTCTCCTCTCTCTCCTCTCTCTCTCTCTCTCTCTCTCTCTCTCTCTCTCTCTCTCTCTCTCTCCCTCTCTCTCTCTCTCTCTCTCTCTCTCTTCTCTCCCCGCCCCTCCCCCCCCCCTCTTCCTCCTCCCCTCTCTCTCTCTCTCTCTCTCCCTCTTCCTCTTCCTATCCATCCCTCTCTCCCTCTCCCACTGCCTCTCCCTCCCTCACTCCCTCTCCCTCTCTCTCACTCCCCAACAAAACAAAGAATCTACTCGTCCCACCATACTTAGACCGCCGTACAAACATAACCAAAATCTTGGAATTTAAGGATCCATCCACCAACCCCACCTCCCCCCTCCTCCCCCCACCCTCCTTTCGGCCGGGCCCACCACGAACACCTGGCGGCCAAATTATCAATGGGAGACATAATTCTATAACTCTGAGCTTAGGGCCCCCTTTTAAGATGCTTAGTCCTCCGCGCCACCTCATTTGCCCATTAGGGACGCGCTTTCGAAAGGAGGGAGTCTAGGGACTGAGGAGAATGAAGGAGATGGAGAGAGAGAGTGGGGGGGAGTGGGGGGTAGAGGAAAAGTGGAGGTAGGGAAGAACGGAGGAAGCGTTAGAGAAAGGTAGAAGGGGAGGAAAGGGAAAATTAAGAGAGAGAGAGAGAGAGAGAGAGAGAGAGAGAGAGAGAGAGAGAGAGAGAGAGAATTAAAGGCAGAGGGCTATGCCGATGAGGCCGCCCTCCGACCGTGCTTTAACCTGGCGTCTCCTCCCTTTAATTTCTCCTTCGCGTCACGGTCTCCCTCTTAGGATTTGGGAGCCTTTCGGGGAAGAGGTGTGAGGGAAGAGAAAATTGCGTCTGCTCTTTCTCTTTCGGAGTCTGAAGCTTTTTGTTGTCGGTGCGGCAGTTTGGGCTGTGGGAGACGTAGTATTTTATTTGTATGTTTAAAGTCGAATGGGACGCTCCTTTATTAATTAATACAGAATAGAATCGGAAATTCCTCGCTTATTGCCTGTCCTGGTCGGAATCACTCTTCAGCATGACGATCACTCTTTCTCTCCTTCTTCTTCCTCTCTCCGTCTCTCTTTTCCCCTTCCCTTTTCTTCCTCCCCTGCTTCTTCCCCTCCCCTTCCCCCCTCCCTTTTCACTTTCCCTTCGCTCTCTCTCGCCTTCCTACCTCGGCTCTCCATCAATATCCTGGTGTCTTTTTCTCTCTGTCTGGCCTCCCCATTCGAACTTCATTCACAGCAAGGTCATCCTATTCACCTCCTGTGGCTCTCCCTTGACCCGTCGGATGACCTGACGTGCGATGTGTTGTGATGGTGTTAATGTGTTGCTAATGGCAGTGAGGGACGGCCTTGACCTTGGAACCTTGAGACCGTGAAGGGATCAAGATGCTGAAGGTTGTGTCAGACGAGGTCAAAGGCGGATCTACTATTAGTCTTAATGGTGTTGTAACTGATATCATGCCAGGTCAGCAACAGTGCTCCGACATGCTTGTTTGTCTTTAGATTCGGGGGATTACTGGAGACGATACCGATTTTACCTGATTTCTCTCTCTCTCTCTCTCTCTCTCTCTCTCTCTCTCTCTCTCTCTCTCTCTCTCTCTCTCTCTCTCTCTCTCTCTCTAAGGTATTGAGACAGCGGTCATATTTTGCATTTTACAACTTTTTTCGCGTAATTCGTCACAGCTGTATGTGAAAATGTACCCGTTTCGTTAGTTTTACACTGATATGTTCTTAGCTAAAATTTTAAGACCTAATGGCCGTCATGCTCTATCTCATTACCGAATGAAGACATACTGGCGGTGGCTTTTTTTTTTGCTAAGCATAAACGTGTCCATTACCTCGCCGACAGACAAAGCCACTAAGATCACCAGCGAAACAGCGGGGGCCATAAATATTTAGGGGGAGGGAGGGGGAGGAGGGATTGACGTGTGTGTGTGTGTGTGTGTGGGGGGGGGGGTGTTGGAGAGAATAACCACGTGATCCTCGTATCTGATCTCGGCTTTGTTTATGGAATGCGACGAGGCAGAAAATACTTTTTTGATCCCGTGTTATGTCGACGACGGGGCGGGCTGCCCGACTCTGGCTCTAATGGCCTTGATTTTTTTTTTCTTTTATTCCTAGGTGGTGGTAGAAGTATTAATGATATTAATGGTGATGATGATGATTGTTATTCGGGTTTCTATTGTTGATGATGATGTTATCGCTATATTTTTTTTAGGTGAATAGACAATGTAGATTCTAGCAGTTTTTCTACCGCTGTCGGATGTTGGCCCATTGTGAGTTGTTGTTATTGTTGTTTGTTGTCGCTGTTTACCCTGTTAACCGCCTGATAACTAACGCCGGGACAGAGGTCTTTGAGCCGGAAGTGTTGGGATGAAAGGCCCCTCGGACAACTGGAAAAAAAATCTTTTGTTTACACCATCCTCTGTTTGGAAAACAGATTTTAGAAAGTGTATTTTTTGTTCTTTATATTACTTTCTTTCATTAAGGACGGATCCTTTACTAACTAAAGCCGCTGAGTTGATAGAGTTTATTCGTGAAGGAAATGTGCACATAAATTGGAAGAGGCATGTGGAGTGGTTGGGATGTGGAAGGCAGCTAGAGAATGGACGGGGAAAGAAAATAAAAAGGACGAGGACAAAGGATGACGCAGTGTACGAGACGAGCGGAAGCAGGTGTTCCCGAGGAGCTCGAAGGGCGCGGGTGAGCGGGCGACGGCCGGAGCCACGCGTCGCAGTGCTGGCGACACAGCACGTCAGATCTTGCTCTCTCAACGTATCGAGGAATACACAGAAAACGCTAGCTAGAACGCGTTGACGCGTGCACACGCAGGAGCACGCCCACGTAGGTGCACGCCCACGCACATACACTCACATAAACGCAGGTGCCCAAGCACAGATTCACGTGCACACACTCTTATCTTTTTCTCCCTGTCTTTGTACCTCACCTCTTACTCCAGCGTGGGAACACAACACCAATAGCGATAGAAGAAAAGAGTATGATAGTAGATTGGTAAATGATAAGGGAGGGAGTGGAAAGGAGAGGAGGCAGACAGTCAGACAGACATCCTGGTTTAGTTTCCCTGATTCGAGTGGCCTTTACCTGATGAAAAGCTCAGCCTTAATGATGGCTGAATCACCTGTTTAGCGGATGTTGATGGTGTCTCCGATAGTGAGGATCGTTTCGTGGGGAGTGAAGTGGCCGGGGAGATGTAGGTGGATAGGGCGGAAAGGGAGGAAGAGGGGAGAGGAGATGGACAGTAAGATGAAGATATGCAGGGGAAGAGGTGCAGGCGAAGAAGGAAAAGAGGGACTGGCAAAGTGGAAGGCCTTTTAGAAGAAAGATGATGGTGAATAGAGATGAGGAGAAGGAAGGAGGTAGGACATGAAGCAAATGAGTAAGGGGGAGTTAATGAAAAAATGAGAAGGAACGGGGAAGAATATGAACAAGGCGGCAAAAATAAGAGAGGTGCGTGACGTCGCGAGAGGAAACGACGAGATGAGATGAGATGAGATGAGATGACCTGAGCTCGGCGACGACAGGGAGGTGTGGAAACCTTTTCTCTCGTTCCCTACCGGGGCGACCTGCTAATTTCCTCTCCATGGAACGGGTTTGGGTGTTTTAGTGCACGGGGTTTGAATCGATGTCTTATTTATGAGTTTATCTGCATTTTGCGTGTGTACGGTTGTGCGTGCGGCTGGAGCGGTAGTGGAAATTATTCGGTCATTTATTTGTTTGTTTTGTTTTTTTATTTAAGATGCTTATATCCACCGATGTTTTACGTACTTTTGTTCTTTGTATTTTATTTGCTTCAGTGTGTGTGCGCATTTATATTAAGCTTATATTGTTCTTGGAGCTCAAGGCTAAGCTATTTATGTGGATACGTAAATTACTAAGGCTACACGTAACGACATATCAGTGTGTGGGTACGTGTATGTAAGGGGGTGGGGGGCAGGGCGAAGGATAGATCACGGTGGGTATGTGGGTATGATGATAATGAAGGGGAATAGACGTGGGAAAGGAAGAATAAGTGGGAGTGGGGGAAGCATAATTGGGGGGAGGGGGAGAGGGAGGGTTAGCGATGGGGCAAGGAGGGAGGGGAGTCGTGGGAAGCCCGACGGGTGAGGTTATGAGCGAGTCAGGTTAATTATCATCGGAGTTGATGATACACCTTCCGAGCGCGCAACGGTCTGTGTTTCGCGGCGGTTTTGCTCCCGCGCGGATCATCTCGGCCGGATTACGAGAGGAGGGGGTAGGGGGCAGGGAGGGGGCACCGGACGCGAATCGGGACACGCAAGGGAGGTGGGGTGGCGGGGAAAGGGGTGCAGGGGCAAGGTAGAAGAAGGCGATTGAAATGAGTGATCTTTTTTTTATCTTTTAGTTCTGGCTGTACGTATGCATACCTCTCTCTCTCTATCTATCTATCTATCTATCTATCTATCTATCTATCTTATTTATCTCCCAATCTCCTTGCATTCCTCTCTACCTCCCTCCTTCCTCTCTCACTCTGTGTCTCGCCTCTCTTTCTTTCTGCCTCCCCCCCCTCGTCCCCGTTTCTTCTCAGACACAAAAACTTACTCTGCAAAATTCGAAGTGAACGACCTGACTACACCAAGGAGGTGAAGGACGCGGTCTTTTTTATTTTCTTTTTAATTTGATGAAGATAACTGCGTTTATTTCGTGCACCGTTTGGAAAATAACAGTATCGTGACAAGGGCAGCGAGGAGTCGACATTATGGCCCTAAAAACGCTTAAGTTCTTGGCACGACTAAAGCAACGCGTGTGGCGCTTTGTCCACGGGGCCTTTTATTACCAGCACCCTTTGCATTGTTTCCTTCTTCATTTATACAAGTATATATTTGCAGGGTCGTACATCCTCTAGTTCGCGCACCATCACGTAATATATGTATGTAGTTGCATATCTTGCCAGGTGACTTCTTGCATTGCATACTTAGTGAAGATGCAGGAGTTAGTGAGTCGGGCGTCAGAGGTCAGTGCTGGCGGCCGTCCGCGTTTATCGTTGTGTCTGCAACTTTCCGGAGGGCGTCGGGGCTTGTCTTGTCGAGGCGGAAAGAAGGATCTCCGCCGCCGAACGTATGGGAGGAAGCGATCGGGTCGGCCGCGAGCAAATGGGGGTCACGTGGCAGTGGCGGGGCAGTGAGGGGAAGGCGTGCGGGCGGATTTTGCTCAAAAAGTGTGTCACGGTGACAACGCGGCTGGTAGGCGTGAGGGCGTGAAGCTGAACATTCCCACCTTTGTTGTATGGGCGAACTTCTCGCTTGGCTGTAACGGGCGGGTGTGATGGTCGATGGTTGTGTGTGTGTGGAGGGTCCCGAACGGTAGCGCGGACTGCCGGCGGTGGCATATTGGGCCTGACTCAACCCGGCGCTTCCGGCCGCATTCCTCGCGAACCGTCTTCGCCCTTTTCGTTGTCTTCACGTCGGACGGGCGTGCAGAGCGGATGGAGCCGTGTGAACTCGGTGGGGCCCGTAGCGGATCGGGTCGGATCCGATCGCCGATCCCCTCCGTAAGCGGATTAGAGTTGCATGTGCGATAAGCCGAGGGATCAGGGGAGAGGGAGTTATCAACCTCCTCTCACTCCATCTCGTTCCTCCTCTCTCTCTCCCTCTCCCCTCTCTCTCTCTCCCTCTCTCTCTCTCTCTCTCTCTCTCTCTCTCTCTCTCTCTCTCTCTCTCTCTCTCTCTCTCTCTCTCTCTCTCTCTCTCTCTCTCTCTCTCTCTCTCTCTCTCTCCCTCCCCCCCTCTCTCTCTCCCTCTCTCCCTCCCTCCCTACCTATCCCTCCCCCCTCTCTCTCCCTCTCTCCCTACCTCTCCCTCCCACCTCTCTCTCCCTCTCTCCCTACCTCTCCCTCCCACCTCTCTCTCCCTCTCTCCCTACCTCTCCCTCCCTCTCTCCCTACCTCTCCCTCCCCCCCTTCCCCCCTCTCTCTCCCTGTCTCCCTCCCTGTCTCCCTCCCTCTCCATTTCCCTTTCCTCGTCAGATCTTGTATATTCATCCATCCTTTTCTGTGGGCGAGTACTGTCTCCCATCGCTTTTTTGTCCTTGTTTGAGTAGCGCCGTCGCTCCTCCTCGCCAAGGTCACGGTCATTTGGCGGGTCACCCGGGAGCATGGGAACTCGCCCACCGGGGGGGAGGGGGGGGGTGTGGTGGTGGAGGAGGTGGATGAGGAGGAGGAGGAGGAGTGGTAGTGGTAGTGGTAGTGGTAGGAGTAGGAGTGGGAGGGGGAAAAGGATAAAGACATAAGGAAAGGGCGTGGATGGGGAGGTGAGGGAAAAGGAGGGGGTTCGGAGGAGGGGGAGAAGGTGAGACAAGTGGAATGTGATAGGAGGAGAAGTTCAAGAAGGAGTGAAAGCAGTTTAGATAAAAGAAGAAAGAGGCGATGTGGAGGAGGCATTCCATCGGAGTCGCATTCTTTGTTTGCAATTCTGATGTGGCTGCTTTGGCCTCCGTGGCGAGCCGCGGCCAGGGCTTTGTTCGGGTGCTGTGTTCGCGTGTGAAAGGGTCTGTCTCGCAGAACACGATCATTCATTCACTCGTTCATTCAGTCCCCCCTTCCACCTCCTCTCTCTCTCTATCTATCTCTCTTCCTCCCTCCTTCCCTCCCTCCCTCTCACCTTCTCTCTCTCTCCCTCTCCCTCTCCCTCCCTCCCTTTCTCTCCCTCTTTCCAACCCCTCTCTCTATCGCTATCTCTCTCTCTCCTTTCCTCGCTTTCTAACTCACTCACTCACTATTAGTCCTTACCCTCCTTGCACCTGTAATATGCCCTCTTCTCCATTTTTTGGAAGGAAAGAGAGAAAGCGTTGACCTGCAGGAATGAGCCATTACCCAAAAGCCCCCTCCCCCCCCATCCCCCGCCCCTCCCTTCTCCCAACACGTGAGCCATGTGATGCTCAGCTGGCGGTCGCCGCGGCTCGTTCCTAATGGGATCCAGGCCGCTCCCTCGCCTTCGCCCTTGCCCCGTGCCCTCCGCTGCCCAGTGACACTGTCCTGCCACGTCTTTTTTTTATGGCCCGCCTCTTCTGTTATCTGTGCAGATTTGACGTTGTTATCGATGTTGTCACTCTTGTTGTTCTTGTTGGAGTGGTAATTTTTTTTTCCTACGTCGCCAATATTGGTTCTTGTCCATCTGTTGTTCACACGACTCGGGAAATGTATCCAGAGTAAAGAAATGGGACACTGCGCAGCGGGGAGAAGGGAAGGGAGGGTCAGCGTAGAGATGGTTAGCGCAGGATACCGTGTCGGGTGACGGGCGACCTGACCCCGCCGGGAGAAGTGCCTCGGGAGGAGAGGTCATGTCACGAGAATTAGATAGACAGGGCAGACCAATAAGTTGGGACATGTATGTATTCTGCAAATGTTTGCTGTCGAGAGAGAGAGAGAGAGAGAGAGAGGGAGAGGGAGAGGGAGAGGGAGAGGGAGAGAGAGAGAGGGAGAGGGGGGGGGGTTAGTGCTCGGGAAAGGTCAGTGGTTAGTCATTTCGTTTTCTCGTCATTTGGGTAAGGTTACACCCGTGTATTGATGATGATAACACAAACTCACTCACTCATTTTCTCTCTCTCTATCTCTCTCTCTCTCTCTCTCTCTTTCTCTTTCTCTTTCTCAGTTACCTGGACGAGGATCTATCTGTCAACCGTGTGTCATCGCCTTGAATAACACTGCCTTCTTTTTTTTTACTTAGTGAGCTTGTGGCAGCCATCATCAGGGCTTCCTTTGTGGGAGGGGGAGGTTCCCTGTCATGGACGCGTCTATCCATTTTTGGCTCTTTGTTTTTTGCCTCCTGTTTTATTTTAGGTTCCTCCTCCCTGCTCACTTTTGCTGTGATTAATTCTCATGACCAGTTTCATATTTTTCTATTTATTACATTAATTCTCCATTCTTTCCCTTCTTTCTCCCTTCCCTTATCTCCTTCCTTTGTCCTTTAACCCTCCACTTCCCTACTCTCTTCTCCTTCCCTTCCTCCTTTAACCTTCCACCTCCCATCCCCTCCTTCTCCCTCCCTTCCCTTCTCTCCTCCCTTCCCCTCCCCTCCCCCCTTGTTTCGGCAACGGTGTATCGGTGACGAGAATCAAGATGTCACAGGATGCGCTATGCGTAATGCGAAGGAAATTGGATGCCGTTGAGAAAATTAGGGATGTCATCGTCACAGCGCCCTTCGGAGAGGGAGATGAAAGGGAGTAGGAGAGGGAGGGAAGGGAGAGAGATAATAGGGCGGTGGAATGCGGCGAAGAAGTGCGTGAGAAAGGGTGTGCATGTACTTTTTGTTGTCGCTCTTTTTTGTGCGAGTTTTTAGCGTGATGGAAAACGGCGACCGGCTGAGTGCGAACCAGAGCGTGGCAGCGACCGGCGAAGAGTGCCGATAGTGCCACGGGCACTTGCATGCGGCTCGGCACCCCGGGAGTGACGGGTGAGGGGCACTAGAGTCAAGTGGCACGACTGGCCCACCTGACCTCTAGCTTTGGCTTATGCGTCTCTCCTCTCGTTGCGAGACGTGAATCGCTCTTTTATTCTCCTCTTGATTTTATAGGTTTGTGTTTTTTCTCCCCCCTCCTCCTCCTCCTCCTCCTCTCCTTACCTGCCCTCCCTCCCTTCACCTCCTCCTCTCCTTACCTGCCCTCCCTCCCTCTCTCGCTCCGCCGTCCTACCTCCTGCCTTACCTCCCCCGCTCTCCTCTCCCCCCGGCAACAGCCCTCCCTCTCACGCTTCTCCTACCAGATAATCAATGAAATGGAGATGACCCGCAGGTTGTGGGAGTGACCCGCACAGGTGCCACTTGGCGATGCCCTTCCCTCACCTGTAATGGCCAGGTGCAGCTGCGCATTCCTCTGGCGTGCAATCAGGAACCGTGATGCGCCCAACTCGCGGAACGCGTATTGTTCTGATACAGTATGGAACGGTTCTGTTTTGCGGGTATGTTCGACCCGAGCGCGTGTATGTGTGTGTATATAAATACGTATATATGACTGAGCGCGCGCGCGAACACACACACACACACACACACACAATGTATGAGTATGTGTGTGTGTGTGTGTATGAGTATATATGTGTGTGTATGTGTGTATGTATGTATGTATGTATGTATGTATGTATGTGTATGTCAAGGAGTATTTACGACAGGTAGAAGCAGCTTGTACTCCCATAAAGTTAATTGGCGTCTCCTTGCGGTCGTCCTAGAAATCTATCCCCCCTTTACCTCGCCATCCTTCTCCTTCACTCCCACCATCTCTTCTTCCCTCCCCCCTCCTTCCCTCCCTCCCTGTCTCTCAATCCTCCTCCGGTCAGTTCCTTTTGAGGATGCGAGGATTCTTAGTAGGAGCGTGTTGAGGGCGCTGTGTAGGGCGTGGCAGAGAGACGTAAAGTCGGTTCCTTGAAGGAAATGAAGTGATCCTTTAGGGATTCTTGGAATCGCGGCTTCTTGGTGTTGGCTGAGAATTATCAAAAGAGGAGGGAAGGAGGGGGATCATACAGACTGAGTTGAGTGACAGAAAATAGGGAGAGAGGAAAAGGATAGAGAGAGAGAGAGAAAAGGAATAAAGAGAGAGAGAGAGAGAGAGGGAGGGAGGATAGAGAGAGAGAGAGAGAGAGAGCGAGAGAGAGAGAGCGAGAGCGAGAGCGAGAGCGAGAGCGAGAGCGAGAGCGAGAGCGAGAGCGAGAGAGAGAGAGAGAGAGAGAGAGAGAGAGAGAGAGAGAGAGAGAGAGAGAGAGAGAGAGAGAGAGAGAGAGAGAGAGAGAGAGAGCGGGAGAGAGAGAGAGAGAGAGAGAGAGAGAGAGAGAGAGAGAGAGAGAGAGAGAGAGAGAGAGAGAGAGAGGATAGAGAGGGGAGGGGCAAAGAATAAATATACGACGGAAAACGGCATACACAGAGTGAGAGTAGGGGAGAGAAACAAGAAAGAGCCTAGAAAGGGGAGATACAAGGCAGACAGGGAAGCAGACAGAAGAAGAGAGAGAAAGAGATGGAGAGAAAGGGGGCAGGGGGTGAAAGTGAGAGTCGAAGGGGCATGGCATGCGTCTCAGTCATGTGATTTATGACGGGATCGTGACTGTTACGAGGCGGTCACACGACGCCGGACCTATGATATCGGAATCTGGAGGCGGCGAAGAGACGGAGCTGATTATCCTGACGCTTGTGACACTTCCTCGCGATTTGCAATGTCAGGTGATGGCACGCCCTTTTCCTAATGAAAATACATCGTTCCTTGCTGCATCCTTCAGCGAGATTAGGATCGGGACAGCTGATCTTGCTGTCCGGGGCAGTCCCTTTGATTAATTCTGGCCACAGCTTCCTCGCGCCGCCGACGGGCAGGCGCTTCCCCGCCAGGATGCCAGGCGAAAACTAGGTCGTTTGCAACTCCTACACTCCACTCCTCTCGTCTCCCTTGCTCCTCTTCTTCCCCTTCTCCCTTCTTCTACCTTCCCCTCTTCTTCTCCCATTACTTTAGTTTTTTTTCTCTCTCTCCCCATATCATCTCGTTTATCTTCTTTTCATCATCATCTCCCTTATCTCCCTTCCACCTCCTCCCCTCTTCTCCTTCTCTTCTATCTCTCCCCTTCTCTCTCCCCACTCCCTTCTCATTATCGCCTTTTCCTCCCCCTTTTATTCCGCTTTTTCTCCTTTTTCCCTTTTCCTCGCCATCTCCCTCTCCTCCCCATCTTCTCTGAGCTGGCACCGTAATCAACACTCTATCATACCCCCCCCCCCTGTCCTTCTAGAGGGGGAAGGGGGTGGGGCGAGGTGGGAGGGGGGGGTAGAGGCTCAGACAAGGGGAGTTTTTTAGGTTCAAGAAAAAAATGTGAGAGACAGGGGACTGTTGATGCTGGGATGGTCATGTGGTTAAAACGCCGATATATTTTTTTCCATATGATTATGGCCTTGTAGGGGCTTTGTAGGGGATGCTTAGAGAGGAATGAGAGAAATGAGAGAGAGACAAAGAGACAGACAGACAGACCTTTAGTTGGTCAATCAGTCAGTCAGTCAAAGGTAGAAAGAGAAAATAGCATAAAGTGTGAGGTCTAACCTGTCATAAAGTTTATAGTCTTATCTCAGGGCTGCGTTGCTACACGAAGGGCTAGTTAAGAGTTGCTGTCACTCCCGTTGCGGCTGTTGTGGCCGTGGGCGCGGGCGCGGGCGCGGGCGTGGGGCGGGGCGGCGACGGCGATGATGTGTCTCTCTCTCCCTCGTCTTCTCTTCGTCAGTTGTTGACGCGGCAGATAATGCTCAATAATCAATCAATCTTCTCGTCAGTTTCTCGAGTTTTTGTCCTGTACACCATCATTTTTACTCGTTTCTTTATATCTCGTTTTAAGTGTCCGTTTGTACATAGATTTTCCAATTCTTTATATGATAAAGTCTCGGTAGATGTCTATCCTTTTCTCCTTGCACCTCTCCATGCCGCCTCGAAATCAAATTATCTTCCTTTTTATTTCCTCCCCGCCCTCCCTACCTCTCTTTCTCCCGCCTCTTATATTCCCTATCTTCCCCTCCCTATCGTCCCTAGCCCAGGCCCTCCCTCCTAGCCTAGCCCCTCCGGCACGCGCGTGTGTGTTAGAGCCCTTGCAATCCCTGGTGAGGAAACAGCTGTTATCAAGGGTGTGTTCGCATTCCTCGCGGCATTCCTCGGTCCCTCAACGACTCGAAATGAAGGAGGGAGGGAAGAGGAGGTGGACAATGGGGGATGGGAGGAGGAGGGGGAAACAGGGAGGGAGGGAGGGAGGGAGGAATGAATAGTTGGACTAAGATATTGAAAAAAATGGAAGGAATGAGAAGAGATGAGATGAGATGATTTTGATGTAGCAAGATATGCCGATTGGTCAATTATGCGTCATGTGCTTAGAATTTTTTGTTATGGTTGACTGTTTATAGGACTTTTTCTCCTCCCTTCCTACCTGGGCGAGTTGCCTCATCATTGGGAACTTCCTCGGTCGCTCCTAGCTCTTGTGTAAGCATTCCAGTTCTCTTTCTCTCCCTCCCTCCCTCCCTCCCTCCCTCCCTCCCTCCTTCCTATCCTTTCCCTCCCTCCCTCCCTCCTATCCTTTCCCTCCTCCTCCTCCTCTTCCCCCTGTCTCCCTTTCTCCTCCTCTGTATCCCTCCTACCCTTCTCCCTCTCCCCTCTCTTTCTATTTCTATTTATGTTTGTCTTTCCTTCCTTCCACCTCGTTTTCCTTCTCAGTCACATTTCCCGTGCCTTGGTCTGCCACGGAATGCGCGCCGGAGAGAGCGTCGACTCCTACCGCATCAACTTTTTTTTCCCCGTCTCTTTTGCTTTCCTTTTTTCTTTTTTCTTTTTTTTCTTCAGCATAACGATCTCCGAGAGCGTTCGAATTCCTGCTCTGGTTCAAGTTTTAGTTTTACTTTTATGTTCTGACTTTTTTTTTTTTCTTTTATTGCTTATTAAATCTAGGCGTCATTGAAGAGTGGTTTCGGAGGTAGTGTGTCTGTTTAGTAATGGGGCTTTGGTGTCGCACGAGCTAACAAGGAAGCAAGCAAATAAACCCGGACAAAACGGGTTCATAACTATAGTCATGAAGGGGGGAGGGGATGGGGGTATGGGGAGTCGTTCGGCAACTCACCTGCTTTACCCCCCTGCCCCCCCCCTCATTTCGTTTTACCAGCTGCCCCATCTGCCTCTCCCTCTCCCTCTCCCTCTCCCTCTCCCTCTCCCTCTCCCTCTTATCTCTTCGTTATATCTCCCTTTGTGATGTACGGGGTTGTGTTTGTAGTTCGTTTGTTTGGTTTTGTTCGCTTAAATTTGTATGGGTTCAAATTATGTTTTAGTGGCTTGTCTTACAGTCGAATCGGTTGCACGTGCGCGCGCGGGCGTGTGTGCGTATGTGTGTGTGTGTGTGTGTGCGCGCGCGCTTGTGCTTGCGTGCGTGCATGTACTTGTGTGTGTCTTCGGGCGAGACAGCAGTGTGGGTGGTCTCTTTGTTGGCTTTGTGTGCGTGAGATATTGTTTTGTCTTGTGTTGTTTCACTCTTTATTTGTCGGAAGTATATTCTTTCGCTTCTCGACTGCTCTAATGATTCCATAAGAAGATGAAAACCATTAAGAATTGTTCCTTGCATTTGATCTCGGCAATCTTCTCTGTAAATGTATTCATTTTTCTCTCAAAGTGTGAGAAAATGAGAGGAGGTAATGAGGCAAGGAGAAGGGGTGGAGGGAGGGAGGGAGGGATAGAGGCAGGATGGAGGGGGAGCGAGCCCTAGGAGGAGGGTGGGGGTCGGGGGGGGGGGGGGGGGGGTTAGAAGTAAAGACTGTGGGTCACGGATGATGTTTGTGGAGGCGGCGGGTCGGTGGGGGACCACACAGGTCGCCGTGTCACGCGTAGGCCCAACCTGGTGCTACCTCCGTGCTGCCTCGTTGACGCCCTCTGCGCCGCCGAGGACCGCTCTTTCGGAGACGCCGCTCGATGGGTGTGTGTCCTTACTCTGTCACTCACTCTCCCTCCCTCCCTCCATCCTTCTCTTCTTCCCTTCTCCCATTTTTCTTCTGATGTTCTGTGGTTCTTGCCGTGGTTTTCCTTTGTTTCCATTTTTTCCTAATTGATGTTTTTATTTTTTTTTCTTGGCGGTTTAAAAGAAGGATTCCAGAAAAAAGAGAGGTTGAGAAAGGGTGTAGGATATAGGGTGTATGGGCATTGGGGTATAAGGGTAATAAGTGAGAGAGCGAGGGGGGAGGGGGGAGGGGGAGAGGGGAAAGGACGGGGAGAAGGGTAATTATTAATTTCGTGTGACCCGCGGCATGCTATTAGGCGGCCGGGCTGCTGCCATCTCGAGAGGTTTCTTGTTTACATCGTAAGGGTCGGCATTTACGGGCGGGGGGAGGGGAGGGTGTGGGGGGGGGGTGACGGGTGAGGGAATCAATTTGTGTATCTTTTTACTCGTTTGGTTTTCTACGTAGACTAATTTTTTTTCTTCAGTTATCTTTTAAGAATTTGTATTATTATTTATTTTCTGTCCCTCTTTTCTATTGCATTTGTTGGCATGTATATTTGCGATTTGCATTTACGCGATGGTCAAGGACACGAAAAAGAATATAGGATGAATGAGGGGAGGATAAAAGAAAGAAGGGTAGATAGATAGATAAATGAGCCAGAGGGATTAAACCTGGTGATTAGCCTTATGGAGCGATTCATTAGCCGGTGGCCTTGCAAAGCGAGTCGCCCGCGACGATTTAAGCCTAACGCAAACAATGGCGCTGAACCACGTTGAACCCTGTTGAGCTTCGGTCGGGGACAGGGATCAGGCCCGTTGCCACAGAGGAGGGGGGGGGGAGTGCTCTCTCTCGCTCTCTCTCTCTCTTTCTCTTTCTTTCTCTCTCTCTCTCTCTTTCTCTCACTCTCTCTCTCTTTCTCCCTCTCTCTCTCTCTCTCTCTCTCTCTCTCTCTCTCTCTCTCTCTCCCTCTCTCTCTCTCTCTCTCTCTCTCTCTCTCTCTCTCTCTCTCTCTCTCTCTCTCTCTCTCTCTCTTTCCTATCTCTCTCTATCTCTTTCCTCTCTCTCTCTCTCTTTCTCACCCTTTCTCTCTCTCTCTCTCTTTCTCTCTCTTTCTCACCCTTTCTCTCTCTCTCTCTCTCTCTTTCTCTCTCTCTCTCTCTCTCTCTCTCTCTCTCTCTCTCGCTCTCTCTTTCCTCTCTCTTTCTCTTTCCTCTCTCTCTCTTTCCTCTCTCTTTCCCTCTCTCTCTCTCTCCCGCGAGGCGATCGTATCGCGCGGCGATAGGATCACGTGGCGATCGCAGGCAGCTTCTGGGCTGATCGTCTCACCTCCACAGGTCCTCCGCCGCCTCGGTTGCTCGCTTCTTTGCCTCCTTGGGGTTTAATCCCCCCCCCCTCTCCCATCCTCCTTCCTCTCTCCCTCTCCTTTCATCATCATCCATTCTGTCTCCCCTCCCACCCACCCCACTCATTTTCTCATCATTCTCAGCGTTTCTGTTTGACCACGTGACCTCTGGCCTGACCTCTCATCACCACAGAGGTCAGGCGGGAGGGAAGGACGCCGCGGCTTTTGTGAGGGACTCGAAGTAGGAGACGAAGGGGGGGGGGGGGAAAGAAGGAAGATGGAAGCAAGGAGAGAAACAGGGAGAGTCGGTAGGGTCGATGGAGGAGTTGATGGTGTTGACGGTGTTGATGGAGTTGGCAAAGCTTATGGAATAGATGGAGGTGATTGGAGGAATGGTCGTTCGTTTTGGATGTTCACCGACGTCCTGTTGACGGAACTCGGCCTCCTACTCGTCTTCCTCCTCCTCCTCCTCCTCCCTCCCCAACGGTTCCTTCTCCTCCCCATCCTCCACTCCTCCCCAACGAGTCCTCGGAGGGTGTCCCCGGGGGCAGCGCGCCAGATGGATCGCCAGGGGGGAGGAACCGCCGAGGCCTCGGGGAGATTGGTTTGGGGCGGGGGGGGGGGGGGGGGATGGGAAATGAGAGGGAGACAGGGAGGGAGGGAGACAGGGAGGGAGGGAGACAGGGAGGGAGGGAGGCAGGGAGGTTTCAGGTTTCGTTCGAATGGATCCATACATGTAACCGTCTGTGCCTCTCGTGCACTGCGATTGGAGGTGGGTGGGGGTGGTTGGAGGGGGGGGGGTTGGAGGCTTTTGGGGCAAGGCAGGGAAGGAGGGGGATGAGGCTTGAGGTGAGAAGTGATTTCGATGGGAGTATTAAGAAGAAGAAGAAGAAGAAGAGGGATGGAAAGGGTAGGGGGATGTAGAGGAGGAGAAGGATAGGAATACGAAGGGGAAGAGGGAAGAGACGGAGCAGAAGAGAAAAGGAGGAAGAGAGAGAGAGGAATACAAGAAAGAACTGAAAGCCGGAGGAAGATATAAATTGCAGGGGAAGGCGGGAGGGAGGGGGCAACCTTGAGATAACGAAATGGCCATTGTTATCCGGCGAGTGAACGGCGTGGCACTTTCCAAGCTACGTTTCGTTACCGTTAAAAAGCGACAGTGTCCTTTAGCTCGTGCGTGACGTGACTGACAGTGTCCGCTTTCCTGGCCGCGTCGTGACAGATGACAGTGCCTCGTGCGGCATTTGCCGGGCTCTTCCTGTTGCGGCCGTGAAGCCTTGACAAAACCGCCCGTTGGTACTTTTGTTATTGTTCTTATGATTATTATCATTATCATCATAATTGTTATTTTGATGATGATGCTTGATATGATAATGGCTCTTATTACTATCTTAATTATTGCTATTGATCCTTCTACTGATATAAAGTCCGCTCAGACATTCCTTGCAGCCAGAAGTGATGTGGGGTGAGGCGGAGGGAGGGAGGGAGGGAGGGAGGGGGAGGAGGTGTTTGTGTGTGTGTCGTTCCGCAAACAAAAACTGGTTGATATTCACGCGGTGGAGTCGAGTGGAGGCTGGCTGTGCGACGCTTGGCGCACGAGATGCTTATCAGGGATGAGCTTTGGGATGCTGGGCGATGAAGTATGATGATGCTGTGATCGCGACGGCGAGTGGCAGTGTGCACAAGTAGGGGATGGGGTGGGGGGGGGGCGAAGAAGGAACGGGAACCGATGCAGATAGAGACGATCATCGGAAGGAATAATCGAAGACTTAGTAGTAGACTCAGACTTACGTGGTAGACTTAGGAATCTTACGGTAGGTAGTCCTGACGCGACGGGCGTGGAAGTCCGCCGGGAGATTTCAATAAGAATCTAAGTAGTGATCCGCGCGCTAGAGCTCGGTGAAGCCTTTTTCTCGCGCCGAATCGAAATATCCGTCAAGTTGTGGATACCCCCCTTTTCTTCGTCTTCCTTGTTCTTACCTTTGTATCGGCGTGTTTTGATGGCGGGCTGGCAGTGGTTTCGGCTGTTTATGGGCCTGGCTGAGATAAGGGACGCTGGTGATGGGCCGTGAAATCGAGCCGGGTGGGAGTTTAATCAATCGATCTGGATATAATTTTTTTTTTTTTTGTGGATGAAATTTATGTATCAACCTCTTGAGACATATATGAATAAATAGGTTTTAAAGGATGTCTTTGATTGCGCTTTCAACATGGAATAAGACTATACATGATTTGTTTTTTTTCTTCCTAGTCAAGCGATAGTAATGATAGAAGTAGTTAGGTCGCATTGGCATTAATATTTATCAAACAAATTCCCTACCATTAGCATCACATAAAGAAGTGGTTGCCAAGGCCACAAGTTTTTTGTGAAATACACCCGGTTGCCAAGGCCACAAGTTTTTGTGAAATACACCCGAGATAATATGTTACACAGTTACACACAGTGTTACACACACACACACACACACATACACACACAGAGCGTAGTACACTTAGTCACGTGCCCTTGGTCCTCCCCCCTCTGTTCCCTCTCCTCACTTATTATGTCCAGGGATACAAGTTATTTCTTCAGCCTTGGGTGGAGGGGACTGGGGAAGGGGTGGGGGGAGGGAATTACGCTCACCAGCTGCCAGTACGCACATGCCATCTGACGCACACGCACACGCACACGAGGGGCAACGCGCTAATTCGCTTCTGGTCCTGATGGCGGTGATTGGGAGGAAAATGAGGAGGAGGAAGAGGAGGAGGGGATGGGGATGGGGATGGGGATGCAATTGGCCGACTGTTCTGTTTCCCTTTTTTGTTGTTGTTGTGTGCTGGCTCTTCTTCCTCATTCTCTGGCGGATGATTCACGATTGAAACTCTTTCCGTCTGTCTATGTATATGTCTGATCTTCCTGTTTGACTTTTTATCCGTCCTCACAGCCCCCCTTCCCTTTCCGCACGCTCTCCCTCTCCCTCCTCCTCCTACTACTACTACTGCTGCTACTACTACTACTGCTGCTACTACTACTACTGCTGCTACTACTACTGCTGCTACTACTACTACTGCTACTACTACTACTACTACTACTACTACTATACCACCACTACTACTACTACTATCCTTTCTTCCTTCTCTCCCATTCTCCTCTTCTCCCTCTTTCCCTCCCATTCTCCTCTTCTCCCTCTTTCCCTCCCATTCTCCTCTTCTCCCTCTTTCCCTCCCATTCTCCTCTTCTCCCTCTTTCCCTCCCTTCTTCCTTCTTTCCCTTAATCCTCCTCTCCCTCCTTCTCTCTTCTCTCCTCTCTTATCTCCTTCCTCCCTCCACCTTGCCTTATCCTCTTTCATTTCCCTGAAGCATCGCACTCATTGTCTTTCCAGAAGCAGCTTTTAAAGAGGCGTAAGGAATGGGTAATGAGATTTTGATTTTGACATATTGTTTATGGTAATTTCCCATTTGTGTTGCCTGAATTAAGAGCCCCCCCCCCCCCCCATCACCTCCCCAGTAGGTGGTCACGCCCGCCAAGTGACACATTTTTATTTTTTTATTTTTATTTTTTTTTTTATTTTTATTTTTTTTCGTCATTCTGAGGTGTCCTTGTGTTCTTTGGGTGTGTTATATTGCAGGGTGAGAGTGCTTGATTATGATTGCTGAATGTTTGGTGTGTATATATATATATGTGTGTGTGTGTGTGTGTGTGTGTGTGTTGATACGTGCATCTCCCTATGTCCGTGTGCACGTGTGTGTATAACAGGTAACGGTATTTGTGGTGCTGGAGAAGTGGCCAGTGGGACCTCCAAGGTTGCGAGGCCTTGCTACAGGTGATGGAGGTAAGTGGGGGGGGGGGGGTAAGGCGGATGGTGGCCTCGGGTGTTCTGCACGCCGTCTGTAATGACCCCCTCCCTCTATCCCCCCACCCCCCACCCCCCCACACATCCACTCTCCTGCTCATAGACACGGATCCGTTTTTCTCTCTGTTCGTTTTAATTGTGGCGACTAGGCAGTATTCCGCTGCTTGAGTGAAAAGATGACAAGTGTGCTTGTTTGTGTGTGTGTGTCTGCCTGTCTGTCTGTGTGTGACTGTATGTGTCGGTCGCGGTGCAGGTGACGTGTGGTGCGGCCGGCAGATGCCACACCAGCAGCAGCACCTGTCACTCCTCGTCCGCCACTCGCAGCTGCCTCTTCCTCGGCCATTAAACGCTGCACTTTCACCTGTCGGCGCCGAAGCAGGAATCTGGTCCCGCCAGCTGGCTGTGCCAACGCTCCTCCCGGGAGGGAGGCAGGGAGGCAGGGGCTCCTTCGGTGGCGCCTTGGTGCAGGCGAACGATGCCGCGAGGGCGAGATGTTCTGCTTACGACGTGACGCGCGCTTGTCGATTGCTCCTCGGTGACTTGCATACTCTGTGTTGCACGCAAGCGCCGTACGTGCCGCAAGAATGCATGCAGACACTAGCTTCCCCCCCCCCCCCTCTCTCTCTCTCTCTCTCTCTCTCTCTCTCTCTCTCTCTCTCTCTCTCTCTCTCTCTCTCTCTCTCTCTCTCTCTCTCTTTCTCTTCTCAATTTCTTTTTCTTTCTTTCCCTCTTTTTACTCTTTTTCTCTCTGTCTCTCTCCCAATTTCCTTCCCTTCCTTAATTTGCCTGACCTTCCCGTTGTATCTCCTATGCGAACGACAGCGAAACAGGAGAAGCTCGAGGAGTTACCATGGCGACGATGATACCGGAGCCCGCTCCTACAGGACCCCAGAAGGATATCATGTCCCCTTGGTATTTCCTGTGTCCCCTGCTTGAGCTCCGCGGTTTCTGTGCTCTAGGTCCTTGAGAGTCCTCAGATTGTAGGAGGGAGGGGTGTATGCTGTGATATGATTCTTTGGTTTGTGTGTGTGAAGACGTACTCTGTTTGGCTTGATATGTATCCTCAAGGTTTCGAGTATGATGGCCTTTTTTTATTAGAGGAAGGTCGTTTCAACATGTGGGTATGTCTTTGTCTTTGTCGTTGTTTGTGTTTGTGTACTTGCGTGCCCATACGTAAAAGCCTCGTAATATACAGGTGTATCAGGTCTGTCTGTCATACCCCAGAGAAGAGAAGTATTCCCTTTTGCGAAGAGAAGCAGTCGAGAAGTAAAACGAAAGACACGAATATCGGCAGTCATTCTCACGTACGCGCGCTTCCGTCCGCTGCCGCTGCGTACATACTTACGCACAAAGGCGGGGGGAGGAGGAGGAGGAGGAGGAGGAGGAGGAGGAGGAGGAGGACATGACGAGGAGGAACGCTAATGGGCCAGGTGTTTTGAACTCGGGGAAAAAAATAACCTTCACTCTAGTTAAGGGATGGCAGTTTCCCCTCTATGGAAATGGGGACTTTACTCAACAGACCAGATATTATAGCTACCCTCGGCCATTAAGGTTCGGCTGTGTGACGAATGTTGCGAGAGCCGAGGGACGGTTACGCCGAAAAGAGGTGGAGGGAGAGGAGAGAGAGGAAAAGAGAGAGATAAAGAAGGAAAAATAAAGGGATAGAGAGAGAGCGAAAGAGAAGAGGGACGAGCGGTGTGTGGCATAAATTGGATGTTGTGGGTATGGATGGGAGTTAAAGAAGAGGCGGGAGAGGTGGAAGGTCGGCGGGGGAAGGGTAGGGGTGGGGTGGGGTGGGGAGTGGGTCAAAACGTCGTGTGTGGCGCAGGGATAAGGCTGACGGCGGCGGTTCTGCGTGTATGTCTGTAGCTGTATGTGCGTGCGTACGCAAAGATGTATGTGTACATGTATGGAATTGCTTGTCCGTAAAGAGGTGTATACTTTGTATAGCTTTATTTTATTTTTTCCTCATCGTGATGCATCTTTCACTTTTTCTTTCCGCACGCACACACGCACATGCAATCGCGCGCGCGCGCATACACACACACACACACACACACACACACACACACACACACACACACACACACACACACACGTGTGTGTGCGTGTGTGTATGTATGTATGTATGTATGTATGTATCTGTATGTATATAATGATCTATAAATGTACATAATAGCTTTATAGAGCGACATACTTTCCCTTTCTGCCTCCCTTCTGGCCAGACCTTCCCTGCGGTCGCGGCGGCGCTGCAGCCTTGCCACCACACCTGACTGCCTCAATTAGCTCCAGGTAATGAGACGGCCTTTGTCGCGCCGGAGGGCTGTGTGTGGACGCGGACCTGATAGGTCGACGCTCAGGATTTTTTCATCTCATTTGTTATTGTTGGGTGCTTGTCTGCATCTTTTCTGCATGCTTGCTTGCCCTCTTGTGACAGCCTATTACAATTTCTCTTTCTCTTTTGCAGGTAAGAAAATTGTGGCGTTTGTTTTTGGAGAAGGCGGGAGACAAGGTAAGTCCACTTTGATAGTGTTCCTTGGCTGGGACTCCGCCTTCAGTGGAGCCGAGATATCTGGTGGTCCAGATGGAAGGCATCCTGGAGACCAGCATGACTGAATTCGGTTTGTACGTCTTTTAGGCAGCGAAGTGAATTGAGGATATGCAATTATATGGACGGACTCTACTCGAGGCAATGTCCTTTTTTGTATATAACGAGGTGGTTGACTGGATATATACGCAATTAGGATATGCTGAGCTTGGGCCTTCGCAACCCACGTATCCGCAAGGAATAAAAGACATATAAGAGTCGCGGACGTCCTCCACGAACCCCCGGCATTATTTTTTTCTTCTTCTGATTATTATTCATGTGAGTGGCGAGCGCGGGCGGCCGGAATAGCCATGTACTGCCAACCTGCCTTAAAAGGGAAGGTATTCCTCGCTCGGGACGTCGCGTCGGTGGGCGGAGCGACGCCGTGCCTGGCCTCGTAGGGGACGTGGTTGAGTTGCTTGAGTGCGTGCGAGGGAAGAGGAGAACAAGGGCAAGGACATAGACATAGACGCGGAGAAGGACTAGAAGGAGAAGGAGAGAGGGCGAAAAGGGCATAAAGGATTAAGGGGGGTATGCGATGGAAGGGCATGAGGAGGAAGGCGAAGTGGATCAGCAGTCTAGGAGATAGGGATGAGGAGCATTAGGAAGGGGACACCCTCGGGACAGCACTGTCAGACGGTGCATCGTGCAATTTGCAACGATGGACTCGCTCCTCGGCCAAGATTACGTCGGGGAGATACGACACCCGAGAGATGCAGGGGTGCGGCTTCCGAAACAACGCGGGTTCATTTGATGTGGTGCACCGAAGGAGGGGAGGGGGGAGGGGGAGGGGGGAAGGGGAGGAGAATGAGGGAGAAGTGACGTCGAGTAAGCGATCTTGTGCTCTGCCGCTTTTGGGGAAAGTATGATGTAGAGGAACTCTCTTAGCAAGAATTGGTGTATGCATACTTATGAATATCTGGGATTTTATTGACATTAATGTTTGTATACAGCATGTTCATCAGGTTCGTCAAATTAATTTTTGTTATTTGATAATAATATCACCACTCTAGTGTTTGCTGCTTTTTCAGTTATGAACATCATTAACGGCATTGTTATTCTACCCCCTCAGGCATAGGGGTCGCGAGGGAGAGTCGACTCTGGCTTATTCCCATTGAATTAGTTCTCAGCTCTGGTTGCTCCCAGCCAAAGAATGTCCCTCTTTTCGCATGTGCGTGCGTGCGTGCTTGCTTTCTCTTGGGATTATTCATTGATTATTCATAAACAATCAGACCGCCCCCCCTACCTCCCACCGCTTCGATATGAGATTATTTAGATGTTAATGAATTATCAACTGTCAAATCTCCAAGATATGGGAGGTGATTGAGAGACGCCGTTGTTTTTTACTTTTTTTTTAAATTCTTTTCTGTGTTTCTTCCGTTTCACAATCCTCACTTTTATTTATTTGTTTTCTGTTCTCATTCATCGCCCTCTACTTTGTTTTCTTCCTATTCTCCTCTTCATCTTCTTCTCCCTCTTATTCCTCCTCTTCTCTCTTCGCCTTCCTCTTTATCTCCCTCCTTTCTTCTCTTATTCCTCCTCTTCAATTCGTCCTTGGACCCACGCCCCTCCTCTCCTCCTCCTCCTCCTCCCTTCCCCTCTCCCCCGTGAGGCCTTGGCGTCCGTCAGCGTCCATCCTTCGGCGGGACATTTGCAAGTGTAATCTGAAGGATTTTGGTCCAATTTCGGCCAGTGATAGGGCGCTCGGGGGAGGGGAGGGGAGGGGAGGAGAGGGAGGAGGGGGGAGTGGACGGGGAGCAGATACTCGCGGAAGGTTGTACACCTGTTTCTGTATCGGTGTTTTTCTTGGTATTGATGAAAGGCGAAACGCTGCCGTCTTGAACATTGGACGGCAAAGCTCGCCATACTGAATATCCTTGATATAGTGGAGGAATTATGCTTAAGTTTTATTCATATACACATTACATGAACTCGTATAAGTATGCGGGTATGACTGTGTGCATGTTTTCGTGTACGTATTGTGATAAAGGGAAACGGAAGCGTCGCAATTCAGCTTGTTGTAGCTGCAGTTTCTTTCTACGTTTTTTATCTTCTGGTGTCACCATCAGATGCTCCTGCGGGCGGCGCGTGAGCGGAGTGTGCCACGCCTGTCCCTAGACCAGGGCCGCCGTCTCGAAGGATCCGTGGGAGATCCTATCGCGAATCGCGTAAGAAGATTTGATCTTTATTCTGAGGTTTCCGACGCGTGAGAGGATGGCCTCGCGCCCGAGGAGGAGGAGGAGGAGGAGGAGGAAACGCTCGGCTACAGTCACGGATCCTGCAGGATATCTCGCACACGCCAAGTGCGAGACCGCCGGAAATTGCGGTCGTGTTGCACCGCCGTGCGGGGCAACCGTGACCACCTCGTGGCAGAGCTCGAGTCCTTCGATGAGGAAAAATAAAAGCAGTTGAAGATCACGTAGGAGACGTGAGATCCTCCTCAGTCTGCTTGTTCCTCGGCCGCCTTTTGCATTTCAGCTTTCCTCTTTTCTCCCCCTCCTCGGATGTCTGATTATCCGTTTGTCTCTCTCTCTCTCTCTCTCTGTCTTTGTCTGTTTCCCTTTGCATTCTGAACATTTCCTTGCTGATTGGAAGAGCCGTACCTGCGCGGGAACGAGGCAGAAGGTTCGGCCAGCGCGAGTGCCATGGTCACATTTGTGCACATAAAAAGAATCCGCCAAAGGCGACGGACTCCTCAAACAGCGACGCCTACGATTCGGTCGGGCTGGCGTCGGGCTTCGCCAGGTTCTAGCTAACCGTCGGGGCAGCAGAGTCAAAGTGAGGGAAGGGGGATTGAGATAGATAGATATATATGATATATATGTATATATATATATATATATATATACATACATATGATACATACATATATACATATGCATATATATTCTCTCTCTCTCTCTCTCTCTCTCTCTCTCTCTCTCTCTCTCTCTCTCTCTCTCTCTCTCTCTCTCTCTCTCTCTCTCTCTCTCTCTCTCCCTCTCTTTCAACCCACCGCACACATACATAAAACAAACACAACATATCTCCCGTGACATAAGATTTAAACAGAAAACTAATAATCCTCCTAAATTTTGAACTTCCCTGTGGGGTTTCCTTCTCAAACGGACATTTCATTAAGTCCTTTCAAAATTAATTACGTCACAGATGACATTTTCCTTAGTCTCTAATTGACTGTCAGGTAATTATTTAATGGAGGCTCGTGGAATGATTGCGATTTTCGTAATGTAGTTAAGGGGATACGTGTCTCTTTGTTTTTAGGTGTGGGTTAAGTCATTTCGAATTGGTTGAGATGTTGAGATGTGTGTGTGTGTAAGTGTGTAAAATTGTATACTCTTATCCTTTTCCCTCTCTTGGAAAGTTGGTAGTATGAGAGGAGGAGTTGGGGATTGATGCAGGAAATGTGCTGTAGAGCTCGGCAATGTTGGCAAGCGATGGCGTCATGGCATTTATGTCTCCGATGACAAAGAAAATGTTAATTGGCTCGTACCTGGACGGCGGCTCAGGTAGCACAGTGTAGGAGGGGAAGAAAGGCAGGGAGAGGGAGAGGAGAAGGGAGAAAGGGGAGGATAAGAAGAGGAGGAAGTGGAAAAGGAAAGGAAAAGAAGAATGAAGGGGAGGAAGAGGAAGGCGAAGAGGGGAAGAGAGCACTTTGTGATAGATGCAAATTAGACGGATCTCACGTCGAGGACAGCGCAGGAGACGCTGGCTGCGGCGGAGGACACGTTGTGGGGAGGGAGGGGGCGCCAGGATTACTCTGCTATTATGAAGTGGATTCGAGGACAAAGTCGACGTGGCGGAAGGGGTGGGGTGGGGGGGCGGGTAGGAATAAGCGTCCCCGTGATTCAGTCTGGATATATTTATGCGTCCGTCTGTCTGTCTGTCTGTCCGTGTGTCTGTCTTTCAACAGACACAGAGTCCTTTCATTGTCGAGTGTTTGCTGGGTGCGGCTGGCGTAGAAGGTGCCGAAGGTATGAGGGGCAGACAGAGGGGTAGGGAAGGGTGAGCAGCGGCAGCCGAAGAGCGCCCTCTGACGTAAAGAGCATTTCCCGACGGGCTGACAGAAGGCGCGGCAGAGATAGTGTGTACAGAAGGAGCCGCCTTAGACATTTCCTGAAGGAGCCTCGGGAATGTATAATTCGGCGTTGGACCGAGAGGAGAGGAGAGGAGAGGAGAGGAGAGGAGAGACCGGGGAAGAAGACGGGGGCGAGGAAGGAGAGGAGTTGACAGGGAAGAGGAGGATCTTCTGGACGAGCCATTCGGGTACGGCGCTACCTTCCCGTGGTCATCAAAGGTCGTACCCAAGAACTTTTGGTCGTCCGTTTGGTTCCTTCGGAAATTGACTATTCTATACAAGCTTTGTAAGTTTTTTTTTTCTCTTGTATGTTCAAGGGGAAAGGTGACAGAGGGCCGCGGTCATGAACTTCCCAGGAAAATCAAGAATGAACGAGGAACGACAAATAAAAACGACAGAGGGCTGTGGGAGGGGAGGGGGGCAGGTCCTGTTCGACCCCAAAGGTTGTTAGGCAACCGCAGGGCCTGTGCTGGGCGCCGACGCGGAGTCATTGTTGCTGCACTCCGAGACTGGCCGTTTAACGGATCCCGAAGAAGGACCCTGCCTGGTAGCCTTTCCAGTAGCTTTTCTCACATACTCACGCGCACAAACATACATACATGCATACATACATACATACATGCATATATACATACATGCATATATATGTGTGTGTGTGTGTGTGTGTGTTATTTGATGAGGACGTCCGAGTTTCATGGTAGTATTGCTATTGAAATGTCTTTTATGCGACGGCGGATTTTCTAAGCTTACGCGTTTATTACTAAGACGAGAAGATGAAGGGCGAGTCGGGCCGCTACAAAATCATAGAAAATAGTGCAAGTTGCAGTATCCAGTCTGTATATGCGTCTATGCGCGCGCGTGTGTGTATGTATGTATGTATATGTGTCTGTACGTTTGTATGGGTGTATGTGTGTGTGTGTGTGTCTCTTCTTTAGTAATTAAGATAATTACCTCGAGGGCTGTCTGTCTTCCAGCTACTGTTACCTGTAATTACCTGGCCTACGAAACCGCCCACGCCCATCTCCCCTGCCGCCTGCGTTGTTGATTTGCTTCAAGACACTCGGAAAACCTCAAGCTTTCTTTGTTCTCCTTTACCGTCACTGTTGATGACGGCGCGCGTGCGTGCGTGTGAGTGTGAGTGAGGGAAGGAATGTGTATGTGTGTGTGTGTGTTATTGTATTTTAATTCTTATTCTACTTTTAGGGTGAGATTTCTCCCTGTATATATATATCCTGTTTGTTTATTATTTTTCCGTTGACGGAGTTCGTCTTCCTCTTCCTCTTTTTGTTGTAATGAGTGCGAGGGAGAAAGGAGGTAGGGGTTGAAGGGGGGAAATAAGGCGGATCCCTTGAGAGTCCTTTTCAAGAGAGCGGTTCGTCGTCGCGCATTGTTGCTGTAACCGCCTCTCTATACGGGCCATGTTGTTGGGTGGGTGGGCGGGCGGGCGGGCGGGGAGTCCCCCCCCCATTCTAAGAATACCCTTTTCTTCTTCTTCCTCTTCTCTTTCCCCTTCTACCTTTCCTCTTGTTCTCATTCTGTTATTACTATTGATGCTGTTACTGCTACTAATACATTCTTCCATCGTGTCCGTTCGTCGTCGTGACGTGAGTGAGTAACTCTGAATGACTCTGTGCCCCCGGACTCTTACTCGTCACCGAAAGCAAGTGATACTTACGAGGCGCCGGACGTTGAGCACCCCTCACCCTCTCCTTCGCCCCCTAGCCCCCCCCCCCCCCACACACACACACACTCACACTTTTCTTCACCAGCGAACGTAAGAAGGAGGCGTAATTGCGTGGAAGCGGCGGCTTGGAGGCCAGACGGGGCTGACCACAGCGGCGGCGGCGGCGGATCGGAAGGCTCCGTCGCCGTCGTATAGCAAGGTCGAAGAAAGGAGACGCACGGAGAAGGCCGGTCGAGTCTGCGGTTCGGCGGAGGGGACTCCTGGCGGCGCATGTGCGGTAGGGAGAGGGATAGAGGAAGATAGAAGGATAGAGGGAGCGAGTTTTTGCGCGTGCGCGCTCAAAAAAAAGTAAACACTACCCGCAAAGATCGAAAAGAGGGAGGGAAAATTAGTAGGATGATCGGCTTTAGATGTTTTCTCCAGATGTCGCAGAAATGAATAGAAAATAGAGAGGAAATTGAGAACTCTCCTTCCGTGGACGAGTCTATGGAAGCGAAACCTAGCTGGCGGGCGTCGTGTGTGTTCCACTTTGGTGTTGCACGCGTACACAATGTACTCCACGAGTACTTTCGCCGCTCGGCTACACACGTCAGTATTCAGTAGGGTTCTCGCTTCTCGGTGGCGGTCGACGCGGAGGCGTTGAAATCAGGGCATCTCTTGGCAGCAGTGTGCATGTCTGCCTCGCGCGTCAATCCAGGAGCGAAGACGATGTTCCCGGACGCACCTGGACGGATCAGAGGACCGCGACCGAGCGACTCCTTCGGGGAAAACGGGTATGACTCAGAGGAAGAACGGGGAGGGGGGAGGGGGGAGGGGGGGATTCTGCGTGTATGTGTGTAGTCATCACCGGTTTTGAACTAATGTGGCGGGACTGAGAATGTTGGTGGGGTGGACGGGGGGTGGGGGGGGCACTCCGCACTTCTAGGGAGAGAGAGGAGGGGAGCTGGATGGGCGCCTCCGGGTGATGCTGTGCCCCGGCCGGATGACCTCACGTCTGAGTAAGCTCCCTCGACGCTCTTTCGGGGGAAGCTCAGCTGTGACGCGCGCGTACAATCATGTTCCGCAATTATGGGTCCGTTTCCATGCCCACCGTGAGTCTCGGTCCCAGGTGAGGCAGTATGAGGAATCGGGTTTTGTGCGCCAGTGCGTGAAAGAATAACCGCATGTAATAAGCCTCGTGATCGCATGTGGATCACCAACAGATTACCAATATCCGCTAAGGACAGGCGTCAGCGACCGCCGCCATCGACATGTTATGAACGTGACTGACCTGTCGCCGAACACGAACGCGCACGCCGCCGTCACCGTGTCAACTTCACAACGCTTGTAAACATGTTTTGGCGTGCCGTCAAGAGCGTAGTCATGCGGAAGGGGTGACGCGCACGGAGGGCCGTTCTAACACGTGGCAACATGAAACGAAACGAAACACCCATAGGAAGGAAGCAGAAATTTCATGGTGTTTCAGTTTAGAGAACACTCATTAGATATTAATGCCAAAGTGTGTTTCCTTTTAATGGGGGGGGGGGTCTGCGAGAGGGGAGGGTGCTTTAGCAGATGCTTGAGGAACCCTCAAGCATCTCGCTTGTCTTTTGAGGTTGCTGATTATTTATTTATTTATTTGTTTGTTATCAATGCAGTAAGTGACAGGGGGAATAAAAACAGAAGAAAACTAACTAGAATACTAGAACATTGCAGTAAGTGACAGGGGGAATAAAAACAGAAGAAAACTAACTAGAATACTAGAACATGTTAGACAAAAAGGAAAAAAATATAAAAACAGAAGAAAACTAACTAGAATACTAGAACATTGCAAGAGAATATGTTAGACAAAAAGGAAAAAATATGAGGGTCCAGAGATGGGAGAAAGGTCAGTGGAAAAAACGACCAATGGCTGAAAGAAGGAAGAGCGAAGGGAAGTGCGAGGAAAGGGAGGGAAGAATGGGAGCAATAAGTGGAAAATGAAGAAAATCGAATGTAAGGAACGGGAAGAAAGGGCCGAGGGAAAGTGGACGGGGACGCGAAAGGACATTATCTCGCAGAATAATGTATTCCCCTCAAGAAGATGGAGAGTAAAATCCGGTTACAAAAACTGTTTATCCTCAGGGATGCACATACACAAATACCCCAAGCGCGCATACGTACACACACACACGTACGCACCCCCCCCCCCCCCCACACACACACACACACACACACACACACACACACACACACACACACACACACACACACACACACACACACACACACACACACACACACACACACACACACACACACACACCTCTCTCTCTCTCTCTCTCTCTCTCTCTCTCTCTCTCTCTCTCTCTCTCTCTCTCTCTCTCTCTCTCTCTCTCTCTCTCTCTCTCTCTCTTTCTCTCTTTCTCTCTCTCTCTCTCTCTCTCTTTCTCTGTTTCTCTCTCTCTCTTTCTCTCTATCTTTCTCTCCCTCTCCCTCTCCCTCTCCCTCTCACACGCACGCACGCCCCGGTGAATTTCAAAGGAAAAAGTGTCCTAAACAGCCGCAACTTCGTCTTTTCATCCTCCGCAATCCTCTTACGGAAAGACCAGATTCTATCTAACAGGCTTTGCTAGTAATCTCTCAGCCAAGAAGATGGCGGCGGGGGGCTGGGGAGGGAGGGAGGGAGGAGAGGAAGGGTAGGAATGTTGTAAACCCCCCTCCCTCCCTCCCTCTTTCTTGGTCACATACCCCTCCCCTTCCCCTCACATGCCTGACATCGTCCGTAATGGGCTTGTTATGATGGGTATTACTTTTTGGCATCTGTTTAATGATAGGAGATAAGAATATGGCAATAGACAGGTGGATAGACGGGCAGCTATGAGGTAAGAAGGAATGGAGGAATGGAGGAATGGGGGGGGGGGGGATTAAAGGTAGGGGGAGGTAGAGGAGCGAAGGAAAGGAAAGGGCAGAAAGAGAGTGCAAAGGGAGGTCGGAGGAGTGAAAGAATGGATTGGGGGGGGGAGGAGACGGAGGAACTTGTGGCTCCGTCGACCACGTTAAAAAAAAGTTAATTTCAAGATGGCATCGCGATCCTCCCTGTACTTGCACGGCTCACGTTTCGACACGTTTACTTTGTTCTCGTGGTCAGGAAGAGGGACTCGGACAGATAGATAGACAGACAGACAGACAGACCGAATGAGAGAAAAGATAAACAGAGAAAGAGTGAAGGGGGTGTGAGGGGGTTGGACCCTTCTAGCGTGGGAGTGATAATGGTCGACGGGTGCAGGGTGAAGGGGAAGGGGAAGGGGGAGGAGGGGATAGGAGATAGGGGAGAGGGGGATGGGTGTCGCATATGGTGTAGATGATGCGATGGAACTCGATATGTCAAGGTCAGATATATGAGTATAAATATAGCATTTACGAAGATGGAAGGTTGCGATAACGGGGAGGCTTCGGGTTACAGGGGGAGCCATGCGGGTGGGACGTGGGTGGGGGTCTTGGGGATCATTTTTTATTTGGGTGATATCGTTGTTAAGGTCATTGTTGTTTTGCTGTTGTTGTCATGATTACCATTGTTGTTATCATTACTGTTTTTGCTGTTTGTCATCATTATTGCCATTAATATTTTCAATAATACTACAACTACTAACTAATACTACTACAACGAACACTATTTTTCATATAAGAGGAGTTACTTAAAAAATTTCATTGATGATTAGAAATGTTTTTTTTCCTTGCGTCTCTTTTTACACAGTTGCATTCTTTCCTTTTTTGTCAAAGCGTCGTGAACTTGCAATCTACAATCGCAATCGACTTGATGGCAGAACGTGTTGCAAGCCCATCTCTCCTATTGCATCTCCGACACGGGAACCTTGCAATTAAAACCGTTTCCGGAAGACTCATAATGTGAGTGAGTGAGTGAGTGACTCATCTCCGGGAATGACTCGGGTCTCGTGTATATGTGTGTGTATGTGTGTGTGTCTTTGTCTTATGGGGGGAAAGGGGGGCAAGGAGGCAGATTGTTTCAATTCTGATATTTTTTCCCCCATTCACCACCTCCCCCTCCCCCCTTGCCACCCCTTTGGGTACGTTCTCGCCCAGCTGCGCCGCATGTGGTGGTGGTGGGGGTGAGGGGAGGATGTTGTTTTTGATCGCCCCCTCCTCGGACTGTCCCTGAGAGCTGGGGAGGAGGAGGGGGGGGGTCACGCAGGAATGAATGAGACGCACAGATAGAGAGAGACATAATTTTGAACGAAATGAGAGAGGGTTAAAGAAGAGATTTCGGGAGAACGAGTGAGGGAAGAACAAGGAGAGAGAGAGAGAGAGAGAGAGAGAAGAGAGAGCTAGGGAGTGTGTCAGTCGGGCTGAGAAAAGCCCACGAGACTTCCGCGTGGTAAGACAGGCCGTCCAACGCTGCGGGCGGCAAGGGAGACGCGTCCGGTGACTTACTCTTAGTTTAATCTGTTTCTATCTTTATTTATCTGTTTATATATCTCTTTGTCTCTCTTTATTTTTTCATCTCCCCATGTCTTTTTTTTCGTTCTCTTTCTTCCCTCTCTCGCTCTGTCTCTTTCTCTTCCCTTTTCACACTCTCGCTCACTCACGCGCTCGCTTGCTTTATTCGCCTGTATTGATGCGGGCGTGGGGTAGCGTGGGCGGGTATGGAAAGGGTGAAGACAGGGTTAACGAAAGGAGGGAAAGGGTGCAGACGGAGAGTAGCGAGCAGTCAGTGAGTGAGGAAGAGGAGGAGAAGAGGAGGAAGATAGTAGGAGAGGAGGAGGAGGAGGAGAAGGAGGAGGAGCTGGGTGGCGGGAGGGTGGGTCAGGTGGGCCCGCGGCCGTGGGTGGGAGGGCAGTTGTTCTGTAGACGCGGTGCTGAGCGGACGTGCGGACGAGCGCTCGACGCATTCAGTGTGTTCCGCGATTTCACCTTTTCGAGTGTCTCTTCGTCTCTCTCGCTAGCCATCTTCGCTCCGTGTACCAGGAGGAAGCGAAGGGCAGAGAGACAGTAGTGTTGGTGTACTTTGCTTTATCTATTGACAAACGTGTCATTGTGGTCATTAGTGGTAATATTATTATTATTAAAGTGGGTGTCTCGGGTGTGCGTCCCTCCCACTGGCTTCATGAATGAGATTTACCGCGAGTGTAAACCTGTGCGTTCATGTGCTTGTCTTCGTGAATTCCCGGATGTATCGTAGCGCAATTGCGTCGGACGCCTGCGGGACGATGTGCTGAAGTGTTAGCTCCCTGCGACGCCCTTAGGACCGCCGTCGCCGCCGCCGCCGCCTGGAGAACAGCGAGGGCACGTGGTTGTGTCTGGCGGCTTCGCTGTCGTCGTGCCCGCCGCGGCCTTCGGTAGCGCCGTGAGGGCAAGGGAGTGTCTGTCGTACAGGAGGATGGTCGCGGGCGCGGCGAGGCTGTAGCAACGCCCCAGCGAGCATGGTGTACCTGAGCGAGGGTGGGCGCGGGTGGGCGGGCGGCGAGGTGGTGCTGCCCTCACCAGGATCCGAGCCCCCGCCACCCTACTCCCCCCCGCGCGTACCCCCCCACCAGCACTTCTTCCCCCCCGCCTTCCCTGCCCTTCACCCCCACCACCACTACTTCCAGCCCTTCGCCGACTACTACGACCTCACGCCCGCGCCCTCGCAGCCCAGCAGCCTTAGCAGCCACGACACGGCGCCCTCCATCAAGGATCCGCCCCCGCCGTACCCGCCCATGCCCACCCTCAAGGCTGCCCACGCCGCCCTCAACCACGGCCCCTCCAGCGCCTTCTCTCCGCCCACCAAGACCATCAAATACACTTACCCGCCGCCATACACGCCCACGGACACCGCGGCCGCTCATGGGAAGGTGGGCGTCCCGGTTCAGCAGGGCGGCCGACGCGAGGGGCAGCGAGACGCGGGCGGCGGGCGAGCCACGGAGCCCCGTCATCGCGAGCGCCGCTCACGCCCGCATACTCACGATAAGGCGCGCTCTCTGGACCACCGTGACCCCCGCAATCGCGCCCCCGCTCACGGTCAGTCGCGGGCGGCCAGCGGTTCCCGACGCGACGAAACGAGTTCCCGAGTGCCCGGCGACGCCGCCCGTGAAGGCCATGGGCGTGTCCCTCCGCTGATGGCCCCGGGTGGCGGCAGCGGGCACCCGCGTGGCCCGCTGCTGCGTACGGGCAAGAGTCTGGAGTTGCCGCACGAACGCACCTCGCACCCGCCGCCCGCCACCGCCCACACGCACCCTGCCCACGCCGCCCATCCGCGGCTCCCGCTCCTCACCAAAGATGGCGCCCAAGGAGCGCCGCCTCGTACCAAAGAGCCCACGGGCGCCCCCCGGCCCGCGGGCGCCATCGCAACTTCTAAGTCAACTCGCAGTGCCCACACGGGCGTCGTCCCCGCCAAGCCTGCCCGCAGCCGGCACTTAGCGCACGTGTCGCCCCCCGCGCAGGCACGGGCGCGCCCCGCTAGTCGCAGTGAGGAGAGATGGGCGGCGAGAACCTCTCGCTTGGAGGCGGCGGCCGCGGAGGCCATGCAGGCCGCCCGCGCCGTGCCCGTCAACTTCGTCAGTAGTCAGCCCAACGCTCTGGGTCCCGCGCCCGCGCTGAGCCAGGGGGCGGAGCCAGAAGGGCACATGAGCCGCGGACGGCTGCGCTCCTGCCGCTCGCTAGACGAGCTGTCGGATCTGTTGGACGAGGAGGCGCCACGGCCGCCCGTGGCGACGCGCAGCCTCGATGACCTGACGGAGCCGCTCTACGAGAACGTCGACATCATCCACGCCCACGCTCGCGCCCACCACCACCGCTCGGCGCACAACACGAGTGTGCCCGACCTGCTGGAGGCGCCGCCGCGGCCGCCTCGCCAGAGGAACAACTCGCTGTCGTCGCTGCTGGACGACTTGGGCAGCTGCGGCTCGGCGACGCTCGCCCGCCGCGCCCTCAACACCAGCGTGCCCGACGTGCTGGAGGCTGGCTTCTCGTGGGGCTCGCCCACCTCCACGCTGCGCTCCGCCGCTTCCGCCGCCTCCGCGCCGCGCCGCGCGCACGACGCCACCAGCGACATCAGCGTGCAGCTGCAGAAGATCCGCGAGGTGGCACGGGTGCTGGACGTCAAGTACCGCCGCGGGGAGCTCTCCTCGTCGTCCGCCAGCAGCAGCGGCCCGCCCTCGGCAC